>JAACYO010018039.1:0-10154 GCA_011074415.1 Stictonetta naevosa
CAACACTGCACTAAGGGCATTCACTTTGCCCCTGGGACTCCCAGAATTGCACCTGGAATATATTACAAATGCCAGGGTCTTCTACCCTCAAAAAAACCTCTTCTGAATGTCACAAATGCAGTTGGAACAAATTAAACCACAGATGCTGTTTGTCAGTCAAGAATGTTGATAGTGGTAATGGTGGGAAGTCCACATACATCAGAGGTAGATTTAATCAGAGATCACTCCTGATTTCTTTATACCTAGAATTGTAGGGCGGGTGTGACTACTCCAAAGTGCACAACAGGGTCCCCTGCTCTCAGTGTCACCTTCCTCCAGCACCATCCAAAGCTCAGGCAAGAGAGCAGCAGAAAGGTCTCAGAAAGAGGAAAGTCACTGTGGGGGGTTTCAGCGAGAGGTGGAGTAAGTTTTTCTCAGAGATGTCTCTCCTCATTATCACTACTTTTCCCCCTTGGATCTTCCCTTGGTCAAGGAGGATCAGATGTCCAACAGAAGCACCATCACTAAGTTCCTTCTGCTGGTGTTTGCAGACACGCGGGAGCTGCAGCTCCTGCACTTCGCGCTCTTCCTGGGCATCTACCTGGCTGCCCTCCTGGGCAACGGCCTCATCCTCACTGCCATAGCCTGCGACCACCACCTCCACACCCCCATGTTCTTCTTCCTCCTCAGTCTCACCCTCCTCGACCTGGGCTGCATCTCCACCACTGTCCCCAAAGCCATGGCCAATTCCCTCTGGGACACCAGGGCCATTTCCTATGCAGAATGTGCTGCACAGCTCTTACTGTTTCCCTTCTTTATCACAGCAGAGTTTTCCCTTCTCACCATCATGGCCTACGACCGAAACATTGCCATCTGCAAGCCCCTGTACTATGGGACCCTCCTGGGCAGCAGAGCTTGTGCCCAGGTGGCAGCAGCTGCCTGGGGCAGTGGGGTTCTCTATGCTCTGCTGCACACTGCCAATGTATTTTCCCTGCCCCTCTGCCAAGGCAATGCTGTGGACCAGTTCTTCTGTGAAATCTCCCACATCATCAAGCACTCCTGCTCTGACCTCAGGGAAGTCAGGGCACTTGTGTTTATCTTTTTTTTAGGCTTTGGTTGCTTTGTTTTCATTCTTTTCTCCTACGTGCAGATCTTCAGAGCTGTGCTGAGGATGCCCTCTGAGCAGGGCCAGCTCAAAGCCTTTTCCACGTGCCTCCCTCACCTGGCCATGGTCTCCCTGTTTGTCAGCACTATCATGTTTGCCTGCCTGAAGCCCCCCTCTATCTCTTCCCTATCCCTGGACTACGTGGTGGCAGTTCTCTACTTGGTGGTGCCTCCAGCAGTGAACCCCTTCATCTACAGCATGAGGAACCAGGAACTGAAACATGCCCTGTGGAAACTGATATCTTGATGTGTTTCAGAAGAAATTATTTTTCAATCAACTTCTGCAAATGACTCATAATGTTACTTATTACAGGAAGAGCCAATATTCTCTTCAATATTATCTTTTTTTGTTTGTTTGTATCTTTGAGAATGTGTTTTTAGTACCAATATTTTTTAGTTTTAATTTAGCTGTTGCCCAATAAAATATCATTATTTGTCCCATTTCCAATTCAGTATGTACATGTTGAGTGTATGTACTGAGATTCTGTACCTGAGAAGCCATGCTCTCTGTGAACTTAAACAAAATAAAGGAGGCTGCACTGCCTTCTTTCTCTGATGTCCTTCCTCTGAGACCTGTTCTGGCTCTGCAGGGACAGTGCCCATGTGCAGGGGTGCAGAGGAAGAGAGTCCCATCCCAGCAGCACAGCCAGGGAGCACCAGCGCTTGGATATGCAGGGGAAGAATGAGCCCAGGAGACGGCAGTGAATGGAGCCTGCAGAGCGTGAGCCTATCCCAGGTGGCCTGACCAGAGCTCAAGTGCTCAATCTGGTGTGAACAGAGGAGAGGTCTGTAACCCCAGGACATGCATCAGGCCTGGCAAAGGAGTCCAGCGAGTGATTTGTTGCAGCCCTGGGGCAATGGCAGTGACCCCATGAGCTGGGTCTGCCTCCCAGACTGCCCAGCACAGGCCTGCAGAGTGCCCCTGTGCCCCAGGTACCACAGTCCCCTCACTCTGCAGAGCAGCACCACCAGTTGCAGCTGGGGCAGGGGCTTGGGCTGGGAGGGCACTTCCCCTGAGTGTCTTCTAGGCCAGATTCAGGATCATGGCTTCCAGACGTGAGCACGATCTTCACTGTGCAGAAGGAGCTGAGAGACCGCCAACAGGCACGGGGCTTGAACATTGCCTGCAAGGTCCCTCCTGCCCTAGCACCTCCCAGGACTGGCATGGAACTAGCTCCCATGCATCAGAGAGGCTGGGAGTCCAGCAGCAGTGCCATGAGCTTGAAGGATCACAGCCAGCTCTCTTCTACCTGGGCAGATCCTTGCCCAAGAAGGGGATGTTCTGTAGGCATGGTATTACGAGGGCAGTGGTGCCTCAGAAGCTCTAAGTCCAGTAGGACATGAATGGCTGTTAAATGGCCTGTGAGGTGACTTCTTTCTGAAGTAGTCAACAGGTCATCCCTTGACTTCTGGCTGGGATCTGTGCCTTTAGGCTCACATCTGCTGGTGTCCATGATAGGCCAGCAGATGCACCTGCTTTGCACGTAGGTTGTAAGATCCCCTCTTCCTAAGTACCTGGTAGGCCCCATAGAGGAAGAGGTCTTGGATAGCTGTTGTCATGTCAGAGGTTTCAGCTTTGCCTAATTCATCCATCAGGGTTGTTTTCAGTTTTCTACAGAGGGGGCCACAGCCTCCCAGATGCCCGGGGGAACATTAAACCTGCATGAGAGCCTGGAGGAAGTTACCCTGGGCCCATAGGAACCATTCTGGAACCAGAGCTTGTAGTCAGGAAGTGCACTTTTGTGGTGTTGCAGAGCTGCTGGACACAATGTGCAGGGTGCTCCTAGAGATCTTGGTGTCTTTCTCCATGCTGGCTTAGGAGCTGTTACTTTCTCAGGAATGGAGTAGCCAGCAGAGGTGAGATACGCTGAGTTCATGAAAACCGTCAGAAAGCTGCCCCTAAGAAGATAGCTGATATGGGGAAGTCAGCAAAGCCTGGCCAGAAGAGATGAGAGTTTTGGGGGAGGGAAGAGGATCTTGGATAGCAGAAGATAACAATTTTGAAGAGGTAAGAATGTTCAGGAAATGTTGATTCCACCGTAAAGCTGACTTAAAGCAGTTATGTGAGGCCCTTGCCCTATTTTAACCTGTAACATTAATCCCTAAACCTAAATGCTACTCCACACCCTGAGAGGAATCCACCATAATGTTTGACCACAATATCCCTTGAAGCCAAACTTAGTCCATAGCCCCTTTTCCATTACCCTTACGCTCTTGCTCACCCTGATCTCTGCCCTTAACACTAGCATTAAGATGCTCTATTTAACCCTAGTCTTCTTGCAGACCTATACAAAACCCTTAACCACAGAGCTTGACCATACCCTAACCACAGACCTAACACCCCAAGCAGAACACCAAACACTTCCACTAGATTTTGCTTAATCTCTAACCCAGAAAAGTGAGCTCTAGTCCCTAATGCCAGACATGAAGAACTAACACCCAAAGCCTCCATTCCTGTGCATTAACTTCCTCAACTTCAACCCCTCTCCTAACCCGTAACTTTAGGCACTTGGCGCCTTGGGGCAGGGCAGGAACCCTGAGGTTGCTGTGCAGTCACATGGCATTCAAAGATGAATGTGAGGGGCCATGGATCTGATCAGCTCGTAGGCCACAAGGAGGAGATGGGTGGGAATGCTCTGAGGAGCTCAGCTCTGCCTCAGGATCTCCTGCCCCAGCAGGAGGAATGTGACTGTGGCAGTGACTGTGAGGTCACTTCTGTCTCAGCAGTTGATAGGGCAGCAGCAGGAACATGGCACAGAAAGGGACTGTGAGGTCACTTGTATCTGAGGTAGCTAACAGGTCACCCTTGACTTAGACCTGAGATCCATACTATTTGGCTGACATCTGCCAATGGCCCTGCTAGGCCAGCAGAAGGCACCTGGCTGGCATGCTGACTGTGGGATCCCCTCGGCCTGCATACCCAGGAGGACCCATACAGAAAGAAGCCCCCAGTAGGGGTTTTCATGTCCCTTCTGCTTTAGTACATGACTGGACAGCAGGAGGCACATGGCGTGGTTGTGTCTAGCCAAGAATATGCAAGGCCAGCAACAGACCCATGGCTTGGAAGACGATGGTGAGGTGACTTCTGTCTGGTTGGCTGACAGGCCACAAGAAGGCTGATGGGTTGGGTTGCCTGCTTCAGGAGTGATTTCCACCCTGATAGAGCCTTCTTTGGTAGTAGGGAAGAGCAGGAGAGAAAAACTGCTACAAAGTGCACCTTGGAATGCTGGCACTGTCCACATGGAGGAAGAAATAACCCTCACAGGGTAGTGCTGTGTTGCCAGAGGTCACCCAAAGAGTGTCTGTGATCAGACCCTGGCTTTGTGTTTCAAGGAACAGCTGGTGAGGGTTGACGAGACATCAGTGAAATCATGGAAATGCCAGGATGAGAGCAAGGTGGGGAACAGAGATGGGTGTCTGCAGACTTCAAGGAAATAGGTCAAAGTATGGTACAGCATAGGAAAGCCTGCAGAGGAGAAGGCAGAGGGTGCTGGCAAGAAGGGAAGACCCCAACAGCCCTGACATTTTTGTCCCTTTGACTAGAGCTTATGAGGAGACATGTTATACTCATTGCAAGTGAACCTCATTGCTTCCTTGCAACCCTATGCAGAGGCACAGAGGTGTCATATCACTGTTCTTCTCGTGGCATCACACTGCCCACCACACCTCAAGAAACCCCAGGAAGAGCCCTGAGTGAGATGTGGGGGTGCAGGATCTCCCCTTCCAGTGGCTGGGGTCAGGCCTTGGCCCTTCTGCTTCACTAAAACAGTCCAAGACTTTTCTCAGCACAGTGCCTTTGCCAATCTGTAATCATGGCCTCCAATTATCTGCCCTAACAAGTCCCTGGGGAGGCTTTGTTGGTAACAACCCTCAGTGGGGCTCATTAATACTCCAAGTCACTTCAAATGTTCCTTTTGACTTTACTTTCTCTAGTGGTTGTATCCTTCTCCTCTTCTCTGTGCTTCATAGACTCAGCACCAAAATACACCATGGAACTCATTAAAATGCAGAAACTCCTAAGAAGCCATATCTTCCCCACAGTTTTCTTCAAGACTTGTACAGCTAATTGCAGAGTTTTTATGGTTTAATTAAGGAGGAAGATTTCAAAGAACATCTAATAAAAATCCTTTCTTATTTTAAAGGATGAATTTTGCTGTGTTTCAGTTTGGAGCATCATTCTCCTCTTGATATTGATCCAGGGTGACTTTGGAGACATGCATAGGGAGGACAAGCAGAGAGGTCTGACTGCATGGACAACCTTATTCCTCACCACCCCAGCCCTGCCATTTCTCTCATTGGTGCTTGCATCACTTTTCCTTACAGCAGATTTCTGCACTGCAGTCTGCACCTGGATGTTAGTGCTCCTTTGCACCAGCTCCCACCTGTTTTCCTTAGAGACCTGGCTGCACTCGGGCACAGAAGGGTTTTTCCTATTTCCAAACTAGCAACAGGAAAACATGCTGCAATTTTCAAAAAAGCAAAGCAAGCTCCTCATCTTGTATGCCTCCAGTGAGGTATACCTTCCCAAAAGGATGACTGCCAAATAAGTGTTTTATACTGAGAGATAGGAACTTATAAGTACTAAGATAAGTATTAATCCATTTGATATGAGTTCAATGACAAATGATGAGGAGTTTCCTAAGGACACAATTAGACAGACTGCTGATAGATGAGCAAGCTTGAACTCCCTGAAGCTCAAAGCAGGAACTGGGTCAGGTGAGAGCGATCTGAATGATCAAAGAGTAAGGGGAGGGCAAAGCAGGAGAACCCTGGGAAGTGCATAGGGCCAGACAGGCAGCTGGAAAAGGGACATCCAACGTGGACTGCTTAATCAAGACAGATGCAAGTACCTGGAAGATGAGGGAGCACACCATGATAGACAAAGCGATGAGAATGCAAGTACAGGGGAACATCAGTATTTCTTTTCCTGTGATGAATACAGATCTTTAAAATCCACAATTCTTCATGATAGAAACTACACTGTGTGACATTTTAGGGAAGAGATTGAATCATTTGAAGTTATAAATAGTTGCTTTATTAGTTAAGTACTGAACAAATTACTGGGTGTTCAGGCAGAGCTTTGCTGTCTGACCATAAATGCCAAGATCTTCGGAGTAGTTTATTCACATTTGAAATATTTCCTTGAAGTCACATTTCATGGTTATGCTTTCAATAAAATCATTAGACCTCCAGAGACCCTGATGCACTTAAAGTAATTCCCTGGAATGGAAGCTGTGTGAAAGGACCTGCAGGACACCAGAATCCCTTGGTGGATCAGGTGGAGACAGACAGAGTTCCCAGGGCACATCCACTGCCTGCAGTGGGCTTTGACCCTGCAACTGCAGCCCAACCCTGCACATGAAACCCCGTCATAGAAAAACCCCTTCTTCAGTGGGTTCTTGGGGTTGATCTGAAGTTGAAAAGGCAACTGGGATCCCAAGATGCTCTCCCTTGGTCCTAGTAGACACCTAAACATCCATTTACCATCCTGGGTCAACTGTGGAAAACTCAGGCTGAAAGACTCACTTTGCTTGCCCCGCTTTGGGAAGTCCTCCCTTTCAAACTGGGAATATGAAAGTGAAAAATGCGAAATGATATTTTTGCCTTTTCCTTTACCAGATTCGCCTTTTCCTTTACCAGACTCTTCCTTGGATGGTCACTCATTTTATGAGTTTCTAATCACTACCTACTGTACACATTGTCCCTGCAGATCGCCTGACATCTCCTGGCAGATCCAGATTCCTCTCCAGGCTGGCGTCAACCATCAGACCCAAAGCAGGTGCACATTCCCATACAGAGGAGTCCAAAACCAGTTGTTTTCTGATTTGGTAAGTGCTGTCATAAAGGGAGATCTTGGTCCAGCCCTTGTTTCCTCACAGACCACCCTAGGACAGGAAGGACAGGAAGCCTGTGTCCTTCACTCCATGAAGTACCCCAGAAAACAGAAGAGCAAGGAGCAACCCCTTGGCTGTATTCCTGACAGCAGCTTTGGAAGAGGCAACCAGGCTTCAGGGTTTGCCCTGAGCAGTCCTTTATGTTTCTATGGTGGCATCAGGGAAGTCAGCTGTGACCCAGGGCTGCACATTGCCTGCTGCTGCCTGCAGACACATGGAGACCTCTATAGAGACAGTAAGACTATAATCAAGGCACACGAGACCTCAGGGCTTACCCAAATACAATAACAGAAGAAAACAATGGGGAAGCAAAAAGAAAGCAGCAGTGAAAAGGCCACGTCCTGCTGCTGGCCATGGTCATGGCTCCAGGGAAGCAGCGGCCCCGACCCAAAGGCAGCAGAGAGGCAGAGCCCAGTGGGGCTGCTCCTCCACGTGGCATCTGGGCTCTTGGCCATGAGCCCCTCCTGCTTGCTGGGGCTGCTCCTTCAGTTCTAGAGAAGGTGTGAACAGATTGGACTATAGACCAGTGAAGTTCTGATGGCATCTTTATTGTCTTTATCTGCACAGGAAGCCTGGTTGTAGAGGTACAGAAGATGATTCGTTTAGAACAAATTAATGAATTGACAGGCAGGACATTAGAAAAACAGTATTAAAGTCAAAATCATTAATTTGAGAAAATAATTAAAAAAAATAAAATAAAAATATTGACAAAAGTTTTTCTGAGATATTGCAGGAATCCTTTAAGGAATATATGGACTTTATTGATATGGAAAATTTTCAAAGAGTTTCCTCACTGTATCCTTCAGCTCCTGGTTCCTCATGCTGTAGATGAGGGGGTTCACTGCTGGAGGCACCACCGAGTACAGAAATGACACCACCAGGTCCAGGGATCGGGAGGAGATGCTGATGGGCTTTAGGTGGGCAAACATGATTGTGCTGAGAAAGAGGAAGACCACGGCCAGGTGAGGGAGGCACGTGGAAAAGGCTTTGTGCTGTCCCTGAACAGAGGGCATCCTCAGCACCACCCTGAAGATCTGCACATATGACACCATAACGAAAACAAAACAACAAAAGAATACACAAAGGCTAAAACCAATAACTGCATGTTCCCTGTAGTAGTCTGAGTCTGAGCAGGAGAGCTTGAGGATTTGGGGGATTTCACAGAAGAACTGGTCCACAGCATTGCCCTGGCAGAGGGGCATGGAAAATGTATTGGTGGTGTGCAGGACTGCAGTGAGAAAGCCACTGCCCCAGGCAGCTGCTGCCAGCTGGGCACAAGCTCTGCTGCCCAGGAGGGTCCTGTAGTGCAGGGGCTTGCAGATGGCAACGTAGCGGTCATAAGACATGATGGTGATGAGGGAATACTCTGCATCAAAGAACAAGACTAAAAAAAGGACTTGAGCTGCACATCCTTGATAGGTGATGTCCTTGGTGTCCCAGAGGGAATTGGCCATGGCTTTGGGGAGTGTGGTGGAGATGCAGCCTAGGTCGAGGAGGGCGAGGTTGAGGAGGAAGAAGTACATGGGGGTGTGGAGGCGGTGGTCGCAGGCTACGGCAGTGAGGATGAGGCCATTGCCCAGGAGGGCAGCCAGGTAGATGCCCAGGAAGAGCGCAAAGTGCAGGAGCTGCAGCTCCCGCGTGTCTGCGAATGCCAGGAGGAGGAACTCGGTGATGGAGCTGCTGTTGGGCATTTGCTAGTTCTAGGCATGGGGTCCTGACCACAGAGGAAAAATGCACTAAGGAAGTACAACAGAATTATCTGATAAGAACTAATTCAATTTTGGAGTATTATTCATATATTTTGCAGGTCCCTTTCTTGAGTTGTGACTGATGCTTCCTGAGGGTGTCCCTGGGAGTCGGATACTCTGCTGTGGGCAATGTTGTAGTTAGTCCTCACCTATAATAATAAGGAAAGGGGAATATCACAGATAAAATTCACTCCTCATATCAGGTGATTATCCACCTTGCTTTTCCAAATTCACCCAGTTGCAGAGCAGGGCTGTACGAATTTCTTTTTTGTATACAATCATTCCTACTGCACTCTAAGTGAAACCCTGTGGCTCCACAGAGACAAATGGACTGTCCCTTTAGTACAGAATGTTCGTTCATAGGGGACAGCCAGTCTGTCCATAAAGGCTGCTCTCTTCTGCTGGCATGTCTATGAGCTGTGGGATAATTACACTCACGTGTTCACCTGAAAAGAACCAGGGCACTGCTGAATCCAAGCTCAAAATGCACATCTGCAGACCCCTCACCCTGTCCCTGTGCCCCCTTTCCCCCAAGCACACTGAGGGCTCACTCCATGTGCATGTGAAACCCCCATCCCCAGCCATCCTGGAAACAGGAACAGCAGCAGCACGGCCAGGTGGAGAAGCCAGGAGGAATGGCACCGTGCTGCTGCCAGGGGAGGCAAGGCCAGGGAGGGACAGACGGACACGCAGCAGACCCTCCTCTGCTGCAGCTCTGTCTGCAGAGGAGGCAGCTCCTGCTGGGGACACCGGGGGCTTGAGACTCTGCTGGTGGGAGAGGAGAGCAGGGGGTGTCCCAGGGAAGGCATCTGTCCTGCAGGGGATGGCAGGGAGGTGCCTGAGCCCTCCCTCACACAGCATTTCTGGCAGCAGCTCCCTCTCACTACCTGCCTGTGTTTCTGCTGCCTGCCCATGTCCCTGCTGGGAGCAGATTCTCTGTTACAACATCTCCTCCCTGTCCACGCTCACAGACCCCATCACATAAGCTGTGTGCTGAGCTCTGCCCTGCAGAGGACTCCTGAGTACAGGGCCCTGTCCATGGGCATCACAGGGGTTGCAGCTCCGAGCAGCTCAGATCAGCTCAGTTAAAACCTGAGGAGACCACAAACATGATGTTGGTGCAGTCTTTAAGCTGAGGTGCCTGACGGGACTTTATCGAGTTAATCGCTGACATATTGATCTCTCAGTGCAATACTCTAGGAATCTCGGTCACCTCTACAATCCAGAAAACCCATTGCCATGAAACCTGCTTCCCCTCCTCTGCAGGAATCTGAAAGCACACAACCAAAACAAGCCTTCCTCTTCAGATTAACCAAGCCTCAGTCTTCCTCTTGAAATGCCCCCTCATAAATGCCATTCTCTAAAGCAT
>MU011563.1:2373-17161 GCA_011074415.1 Stictonetta naevosa
GACGGGGGGGGGGGGGGGGAGGGTGGCAGGGGGTCGCAAAGCCAGACCAACTCACTCCTGACGAATAGACCCTGCAGCACAAACCCACACCTGGAGCAGCTCCTGAGGAGCCCATTTTTCGCTGCCCGTGGAGAAACCCACACAGGACATGCCCAGGAAGGTTGGCACCCCATGAGAGGGACCCCACACCAGAACAGGGGAGAGAGTGACCCTGAAGGAGTGGTGGAAATGAAGCACTATGGGCTGACTGCAGTCTCCACTCCCGGTACCCCCACACCACTGAGGGCAGGGAGGACGTGGAAGATGGGGAAAAGCGCCCCCAGCATGTTTCTGTTTCTCACTGCTCCAGCCTGTCAGCAATTGGTAATAAATTTTATTAATCTTCCTATGCTAAGTCTATTTTGCCCGTAACGATAATTATAGAGTAATCTCCATTCAGGTACACTTTGAGGAACCCTTGAGGTACACTTTGTGGTTTAACCCGGCTGGCAGCTAAACACCACACAGCCGTTCGCTCACCCTCCCCCCTCCCTCTCTGGGATGGGGGAGAGAAACGAGAAAAACTGAAGCCTGTGGGTTGAGATAGAGACAGTTTATTAGGGACAGAAAAATAAAATAATAATAATAGTATGTACAAAACAAGTGATGCACAATGCAATTGCTCACCACCCGCTGACCAATGCCCAGCCCAACCCCGAGCAGCCGGCCCCCCACCCCGGCTAGCCACCCCTATATATTGTTGAGCATGACGTCAGATGGTATGGAATACCCCTTTGGCCAGTTTGGGTCAGCTGTCCTGGGTCTGTCCCCTCCCAGCTCTTGCTGTACCCCCAGCCTGCCCGCTGGCAGGACAGAGCGAGAAGCTAAAAAGTCCTTGGCTTAGTGTAAACATTGCTCTGCAGCAATTAAAACATCAGCATGTTATCAGCACTCTTCTCATCCTAATCCAAAACATAGCACCCTACCAGCTACTGGGAGGAAAAATAACTCTGTCCTAACTGAAACCAGGACAATTTGTCAGGGAACTACCTTTCTGAGAAGCCCCAACTCCCCTATTCTGAACTTATAACAGCAATCTCTCCTCCTTCTTCCACTCCAGATACTCCTATTTGAAGTGGCTGGCCTGGCCACACTTAAAACATCTTCTCAAAGCCTGTCCCTGCTAGGATTTAGGCTGCAACACAGGTAGCTTTCCTTGCCTGACATTCCTTCATCTCCCTTCCTCTCCTTTCCATCCTGGGCCCGACTCCTCCCGAAAGTCCCTCTCTCAAACCCTCTGCCTCACTACCCAGTACGCTGTGAATACCATTTGTTTCGCTCTTTACTTTTGCTTCTCATCTCCCCTCCTGGCATATACCTTCATACTACCTACACTGTTCACTCCATCCTCCCACCTTCTGGAGCTTTTTCTGCATATCTGGCCAGGCTTTAATCACAAATAAACTTTCAAGAGCCCTTGGGCTACGGGATCCTCATTCTGACCCCGAGTCTCTCATGGGGTTTCTATGTTGTGGATTGTTATTATCGCAGATAAGCGGATATTTAGTCTCTATCAGAATTACTCTTGGTCTGGGGGGGTGTTAGTTCTTTCCCATTCTTGCATATCTTCCTGCCCAATCATTCCCCTCCTAAACATTCTTCTCCAGTGAATAACATACTCAGGACTGACATTTCCCCCCCAGGAATAAAAATTAGGCCTTAGAAACTTTGACTGTTCCGCTAGGCCCTCAGTTAAAGAGTTCATTTCCTTCTTAAAACTCCCACCCTCTCTGCTGGTAAGGGGAGCAGTTGCACCAGCCCCGCAACGCCCCCGCAGAACCCCGAGGCCCCACCGGGACCCCCCAGCTTTCGCTCCTGCTGCTCTGTGCTCCTCAATGCAATGTCTCCAGGGACAGCGTCAATTGAAGTCCCTGTCTCCCCTCCTGAAGCAGCTGCAGCTGCCTCCAGTGCAGTATTAGGATTATAGGGAGCATAATTTGATTCCTCCTCTGAAAAAGGAGTTTTATTGCTTACATATAAATTTAAAGCCTGAATTTTCATCAGACCTGTATTTTGGCCAAAATACTGTAGTTCCTTTTATTGGCTTCTTAGCCAAGACAATTACACAATATCTAAACTTTTTTTTTTTTTTAAAAAAAAATCTTTTTCCCTAGTTTTTGGGTTGTTTTTCCAAATCCCGGGGTCTCCAACCCCACCCTGCTGACTTTTGGAACCCTTAATCCCCAGCTCTTCCTGACATGCTACTATGGACTTGACCACCCACAGGGTACCACAAGCCTTCAGCTAGGATTAGGACAGAGGTGGGGTGTACTGCCGAGCACTTCACTTCACCGTGCTTGGGGTACCGTACACCTAAGGGCCCAAACCCCCGAGACGCTCTTTCTCTTGTCTTTCTTTCGCTTCTTCCATCTCCGGCTGTGCCCCTTGCGGGACTATGAAACAGAGGACTGGGACTCCACACTCGCTTCGCACTAAAAGTGTGTCTCATTCACACTCCACACAAGAGTCTCTCCAAACCAACACCGAGGCAATATACAGTAAAGTTTCCCTTACCTCGGTCCATGCATGGACTTCCCAGTCTGGGTTATCAGCAGTAATCCCTGTGCCTCTGTGATAAATGATTAAGTCCCAAATAGGATTCTAATTAAAGTTTGTAATTTATTAAGCGAATAGAGGCAAGCAAACAGTGCTGGGTGCGCCAGGAGTCTCTGCTCCACCAAGATGCACACCTATTACATCAGGTGGCTGATTTTTATGATCCTAGACTAATACATATTCATCACTATTCCTAGAAAAGGCAGGGTTATTATAATTAGTTCCCGGAATCCAAACCCTCTCCTGGACGTATGCGTATCAGTCTCTGGTGGTCTTTCTGGGGGTCTCTTGTGCTGAAGGCTCATAGTCTTCCTCCCAGGCTTTGTCCTTCGGTCATCCTTCAACTCCCCCTTTCTCCTTATTTGGTGGATCTCTTTGCCGGATATCAGAAGCTTGGGCAGCGTCCCATGCAAAAGTCAGCAGTTTCCTAAAAAAACTCCTTGGTCCTCTTATCTCCCAGACTCGAGTCTCAATGTTCGCCCTTCAAACCCTCTATTTACACGAATTGCTGGGCCCTTCCTTTGCATGATACAAGAACTATGTACACTAATCACTCTGTTTTTCTTAGATAGAAGGTTATATTTCATCATGTGGCCCTAGCATTGTTCCATACCGACACAAATCAAATGAACACATTTCACAGCCTGTACCTTGTCTGTGCTATGTCTGGGCTGTGTCTTTGGTATGTCAGTGCTGGCCTCCCTTCTCCCCAGAGCCTCGCAGACCATGTCTTCAGATTAACAGTCTTGGTCTTTTGCCGGCCGTACCAAGAAAACCCACCACTCCCGACGGGACTGCTGAAATAACCGGGGGGAAACCTTCTTGTCTGTGGTGGCAAGAACTCTGTGGGAAGCGACAAGATCCCGGACGAGCCCCCAAACTGTGAGAAAAATCTCAATAATTTTCTTCAGACAGGATTCTCTGTGAAGCTATTTTATTCGCAATTGCAATGGTGGGAGACCTGCAAATTAGGAGCGCATTTTAGTAAATATATAACCTTTTATTCCCTACTATCCAACACTGGATCACCTCCCCTGTTTTCTCATTGGCTGAGTACTACAGGTTCACAAGCTACTCGATGCTCCCCTTTACCATATATGTACATTTTTTTTGGATCAACCCTTTAATTTCTCCTTTTTCCTTTTTTTTTCTCCTTTCTTATATTTAGAGAACTTGTGATCTTTGATTTTTTTACTGTTCTCACACTGCTCATCCTGTTTTTCTCAGTGTTCTACCTTATTTTGGAACCTTATTTTGAGGCCTTCTACTGTCCACTTAATCTACTTAGCATTTCTCTTTGTTATGACTACACAACTACTTTGAATACAGAAGGTTAGTTTTCTACTGCAAAAACACACTCTACTTCAAAAACATGTTCTACTGCAAAAAAACACAACTTAGTTTCTCACACCTGCTCAAAACCTGGTAGATTTTCTCCACTCAGTTGCTTTCCTGGTGGTCTGTTCGGTTGCTGGGTGGGTGGGGGCTTGGGCACTCCTGCTGCAAACGTCCCATATTCCCGCAGTAGTAGCAATTTCTACTTTCTCCCCTATCCTGGTTTCAGCTAAGATAGAGTTAATTTTCTTCCTAGTAGCTGGTATGGTGCTGTGTTTGGGATTTAGGATGAGAAGAATGTTGATAACACCCTGATGTTTTAATTGTTGCAGAGCAGTGCTTACACTAAGCCAAGGACTTTTCAGCTTCTTGCTCTGTCCTGCCAGTGAGCAGGCTGGGGGTGCAGCAGGAGCTGGGAGGGGACAGACCCAGGCCAGCTGACCCAAACTGGCCAGAGGGATATTCCATACCATCTGACGTCATGCTGAACAATTAATATGGGGGGGGGGAGGGGCTGGCCGGGGTGGGGGGACCGGCTTCTTGGGGATAGGCGGGGCATTGGTCAGTGGGTGGTGAGCAATTGCATTGTGCATCACTTGTTTCGTACACATTATTAGTAGCAGTACTATTATTATTATTATTATCCTTTCTTAATAAATTGTTTCTGTCTCAACCCACAGGCTTCATTTTCCTGATTCTCTCCCCCATCCCAGAGAGGGAGGTGGAAGGGTGAGTGAAGGGCTGTGTGGTGCTTAGCTGCCAGCCGGGTTAAACCACAACAGCCCTATTATTACTCCCCTATTATTACCAATGGTTGTCAAAACTCCTGCTACTACAATCAAGGTTGTAAATATGGACATTACCATCCCTTTCCATTTACCAAACCAAGATTCCAACCATCCGGTTATGGAAGTGCCTGTTCCTAATTATTCTGCCAATTCACTGGCAAGGGTGGTATGCCCTTGCAATGCTCTAGTTACTGTGCCATCCGGGGCAGTATTGTTGGGTATAAAAGTACAACAACGGTTGCCCAGCATCACGCACACACCGCCTTTCTCATATCTAATGCTATTCTGTTTTCCCAAGCCATTTTGCTGGTGGCATCTAGTTGTTCAGTGATTCCTCTTATCGCATCCCTTGTATAGTTTATGAATCTCTGCTGATTATAATAAATATAATTAATCCAATCCACATTTTTATTGATTGCTACCCACCAGAACAGTGACTCAAACCCTGCATCAATTTGATTCCTGGCTTTCTGTTCATCGGGAACTCCTCTAGGCACCCCAATAGAATCTATGTGCACTCTATCATCGAATGATACTCCTAAGCTTCTTTTACTTCTTCTGGGTATTTGTGATGTTTCTCTTTCAAATGCCAGGGTGAAGGGTATAGCTAATTGAACAAGTGCACGAGTGCCTCCCCAATGAGATGGTAGGGTGGACTGTAAGATCTTCCCTCCCCAGTACCACCAGAGATCTGCCCTGGGAATCTCAAGTCTTGAGCAGTTTCCCATCAAGTCCTTGGTAGCATTCAAGGTCCTCGTGCACAAGGCAAAGCCTCCCAGATGCCGGGTAGCACTCACACCCTGCTGTGAGAGGCAAGCTGTATGGTTACCTATAGCAGTAGAGAATGCAGGGGGAACCCTGATATTGCTATCACACAAGGAAGGGAACAGCAAAGAGAGAGACTTAAAGGCCTAATTTCCCCAGGCAGTCTTTTCTTGGTACAATGCAATCATACATCGCATTCCCTGGGAATCCTTGATCCACCCCGATGGGAAGGGCACTACCTGGGCAATCGGTCGTCCCGAGGCACAAGCATAGCAATTGCTATGGTTGAGACAGTATATTTGACCCATTCTATCCAGGCATTCACATCCCCATACCCTGTTTCAATCTCAAATGTTTGAACTGCCGCATTTCAAAGAGGGCCTCCTGTTTTCTCTCCTGTTTTCTCCTTGAGTTTCTCCCTATCTTTGGTGGCAATAGAGGATCATTTCCACTTAGCTATTCTCCATCTGGCTGTTGGGTCTCTCCCAGTTATTTGTTCTTTCTGCTTGATTGTCGTTGGGCATTTAAATCTCCACAAGCTAATACCTCACAGGCATTAAACATGACGGATTGTGGTGCATAACCCTCTGTCACAGTCACCTATATTTTGATGGGGCATCCTGTCTTACTATTATCTGGTCATGCCTTTTCCAAGTTGCCAGTTGACCAAAGCCTTCTCTGAGGCCTACAGTCACTAGAAACAAAATCAGTAGTTGATTTTTCCCTGTCATTATTTTTAACCCTTAGGTTTCCAAATAATTATCAATACAAAGAATAAGATATATGTACACTACTACTGGAACAAAACCCCCTTGGGAGTACTTCGTTTCACTATAGTCCAGTCCTTTCTCTCAATCACAAGTCACACTCTTTAGTTACCTGTGAAAATAAAAGGTTAGCTTACAATTGTAAGAACTTTCATCAAGTCTTCTGTAGGAACAGCTTCCCAGGTACTAGGGTCGATGGATGCATTCACTCGAGTATAGTGAGTCCAACCTTCTTCCGCAGTTCTTACGTCTGTTTCAGTGGTTAGTAGTACTTGGAATGGTCCTTCCCTTCCCATTCAGGCTGGAGTTCTAATTCTTTCCAGGTCCAAATCAGGACCCAATTTCCTGGTTGATGGTGGTGAATGGGGAATTCCAAAGGTGGGGTTTGAGCCAACAACCCATGGGTCCTGAGAGATGACAAAGAAGAGGATGACCCCAGAATATAGTTCTTAAGAAAACACTCTCTTGTTTCGAATTGCGGTATCTCATCCCTTCTGCCCAGATAGGGTAATCCAAACAGCATCTCATATGGTGAAACTCCTATATCCTTTCTTGGTGCTGTTTGAACCTGGAGGAGTGCTAAAGGTAAGCATTTTACCCAAGGAAGTTGGGTTTCTAACATTAATTTAGTTAATTGCTTCTTTAATGTCTGGTTCATTTGATCTGCCTTCCCAGAAGAGGAGGGGTGCCAAGGGGTGTGAAAATCCCACTCAATCTCTAAGGCCTGCATTAACCCTTGCAGTACTTGTGAAGTGAAATGACTTCCTTGATCTGAATCAATGTTTTCAACTATCCCATATCTAGGGACTATTTGCTCCAGTGATACCTTAGCCACCGTGTTCGCAGTGGCAGATACCAAGGGGAAAGCTTACACCCATCCAGTCACGTGGTCAGTTAGGACCAACAAGTACTTAAGTCTCCCTACTTTAGGTAACTCAGCAAAGTCTACCTGTATACTTTGGAAAGGTCAAATCCCTGGCTCCCATCCCCCTCTAGGTAGGTTACGGATGACCTTTTTATTTACATTTTGACATATGGTATTTCCTCTGCATATTTGCTTCACTAAAGTCTATATTCCTACACAGACATACTTTTTTAGCACAACATCACACATTGCTTGCACCTCCCAATGACTCTCTTGATATAAAACAATTAATATTTGCCTCATTGGTGCTTTATTCAGCATTTCTCTCCCATCAGGGAGTATCCATTTTCCTTCAGACTTCGTGGCTCCTGATTCCTTAAAAAAACCTTTCTCTTAAAACTTCTTAGTTCTTTCTTAGTTTTCAACAATTTCCTGAATCCTCTCTGGATTTATTCGTCGTTTTCCCTCAGACATTAGATGCCTTAAATACTTGACTTCTCTTTCTACATATTGTAATTTATTTTTCAATACTCCCAAGCCCTGCTTTCCCAGAAAAATGAATAGCTTGTTAGTAGCTTCCTTCACAACATTCTCCTGTCCTGACAATAAAAGATCATCCACATATTTGTAACAGTACTAATCCTGACCAAACTGACCAAACTGACCAAACACCACAGCAAATATACCAAAACTTCTAGACTGTTAATTAGATAATGCCTACATCCTCTTTCCCTGCTTATTCAACTTCAAACATCTCTGTCAAATAACACATGCTACACGTCTAACACCTTCAATAACCCTTTTAACACTTTTTCTCTTTCTCCAGCCTGTACTTTCACCAAAGGCTCAGTCAGGGGCCAACTTGATTCCATACCTTTTTACCTCCAGGATGTTGAAACAACATATCAGTATACCATATTTCATCCCATTTTCATTCTCTCCTCCTTCTTCCACTCTGGATATTCCTGTTTGAAGTGGCCAGCCTGGCCACACTTCAAAGCCTGTCCCTGAGCTTTCCTTGCCTGCCATTCCTTCATCTCTCTTCCTCTCCTTTCCATCCTGGCCCTGACTCCCCCTGAATATTTTCTTCCTCTTTCTCCAACCCTCTGCCTCACTACCTGCTACACTGTCAATACCATTAGTTTCACTCTCTGCTTTTCCTTCTCATCTCCCCTCCTGACATACACCTTCAGGGCCTCCCGCAGGAGGGCCCCCCACAGTGGCTGTTCACTACTTCCCCCCACCTTCTGGAGCTTTTTCTGTGTATCTGGCCAGGCTTTAATCACAAAATGAACTTTCAAGAGCCCTTAGGATTCCGGGTCCTCGGGATTCATCCCCGAGTACTTTCTCATTCTGACCCCAAATCTCCCACATAACCCCTGTGCTGCGCACTATCACCACTCCAGCCAGGACTGGCAAGTGGGCACCCCTGCTCTGCCGGTATTACCCCCAGTCCTGGAGGATGAGCTCCTTCCCATTCTTGTATAGCAGCTCTCCTCCTGATCATTCTCATTTCTTCCCCTGTAAACAACATACTTAGTACAGACATCATTTCACCCCCAAAAGTATAAGTTAGGTCCTAGGAACTGGTTCAGCTAGCCTGATGGGGTCCTCAATTAGACTTCATCTCCTTCTTAAAACTCCCAACCTCTCTTTCTTATCATTCTTCAGGAAGAACTGTCGGTAGGCACTCCCCCAGGGATATCTCCCTGTCCCCTGGAACCCATATTTTCCCATTTCTAAAAATGGGGGTGTACTGCCAAGCACTTTACCGTGCAAGGGGTACCGCACATCAAATTTCCCTGGTGTACTGCCAAGTACTTCACCGTGCAAGGGCTTCCATACACCAAATTTCCCAAGACTCTTCCTTTCTCTCTTATCTCACACTTTGTCAGTCTCTGGCCACGCCCCTCACAGAGCTACGGAACCATGGATCAGGACTCCACACTCCCTTTGTACAAAAGTACATCTCAATTACACGTCACACAGAGTCTCACGTGACCCCCAAGGCAATATTTAATCTTTCTTACCTTGGTCTGTGCACAGAGTTACCGGATCAGTACTTAAACCCGGAGTGCCTACCTTCTTCCCTTCCCCAGTACTTCATGGATCCTGCCTCTTTAATCAGTCTTGGGCCCTCTGTCAGCTCTCCACAGAACCGCCACCATTGATGCACAGGACCGCTGAAATCAGCAGGGCATGCCTTCCTGCTGCTGTGGCAGTGGGGCTCCCCAGTAGGTGACTGGATCCCGGACGAGCCCCCAAATTGTGAGAAACACTCTGTAGCCAGTAACATAGGCTCAGGCGAGGATCTCAGTGAAGTAGTAATTTATTTGCAATTGCAATGGCGGGCAGTCCACAAGCAGGAGCACGCCTACTAGTCACACAGCACAGTTTATATACTTTATTTCTCAATGACCAGGACCCTCCCCTGGTTCCCCATTGACTGGGTAATCCAGGTTCACAACCTGTCCGATGCTTCACAGACAATACATGGCCTTCAGTTGCCGGCCTGTTAATTTTCAAATTTCTTTTGACTTTTTTACTGTTTGAAGTGGTAATGTTTCTTCACTTATCTGGCTTGACTTGACACCATGATTTTCACCTAATTGCTCTAAGGAGTCTGGTTGTCTGCATTTTACAAGGTCGCCTGCTAAGTTTTCTTATCACTGCAAGCATATTTCAATACCACATTCCTTACCTTTAAACAATGTAACTCTGTGCAAAAACAACATTTTTATTCCAACAGTCCTGGTCATCGAGAAATAAAGTATATAAAGCATACTGTGTGACTAGTAGGCACGCTCCTGCTTGTGGGACGCCTGCCATTGCAGTCGCGAATCAAATTGCTACTTCACTGAGATCCTTGCCTGAGCCTATGTTATTGGCTACAGAGTGTTACTCACACAACCCCTTATATAATTTACCATGGGTCAAGTTTTACTGTTGTCAACTTAGCTGGGAAGTGCTTGTTAATTAGGAAAACATGAATATGGGTAATAAACAGAGAGGGTTGAATATTAAAAAGGAGCCCCTTGGGCTGTATTTTGGCTCACTAGAAGGATATAGGAGGACCAGCTGGTGGGATAGTGGACAGGAAGATTTTAATAAAGTATTGTAATCAGTGGTGGCCCCTCTATAAATTGGACGATGGGGAGAAGTGGCCCCCTAATAGAACTCAATTATAATACTTTATTGCAACTAATGTTGTTTTTGAGAAGGAAAGGGAAATGGGATGAAATGTTGTATACTGATATCTTGTTTCAGCATCCTGGAGGGAATAAGGTATGGAATCAAGTTGGCCCCTGACTGAGCCTTTGGTGTTGGCATTAGAAAAGTACAGGCTGGAGAAAGATAAAAAGTGTTAAAAGGGTTATTGAAGGTGTTAAACGTGTGGCATGTAGTATTTGACAGAGATGTTTGAAGTTGAATAAGCAGGGAAAGAGGATGTAGGAATGTTAGTAGTTTCAGGGTTGAGGCAGAGACCTCAAAATCACGGGTGTGAGCCCTCTGGGGTAGAGGGATCATGATGAGCCTGAGAGAGTTGTTATGAAAACAGAAAAGCAGATAATTCTTAAAACAACCTGAGTTCATGTGTGAGCTCAGGTTGCCAATGGGACCACTCAGGGAACTGTAGATGATTGCAACTTTAGGACTCCCCACACTGTGTCCAATATGGAAAAAAATCTCCTGTTAAGGGAAAATTTGAAACCCTTCAAATTAGTAGAGCAAAAAGAAGTTTAGAAGAAGGGGCAGATGAGGATATATGGCATGAACCCTTGGATGGAGTAAAATTCAGCTGGGCATTAGAGTCTCTGTTTGCACAGGTAGCTACTTATCAAAATAGTGAAATGATTTATAAACTTATAGGACAAGTAAGTAGGCTCGCAAGAGCCACGAGAGAAGGCTTTAGAGATTTTAATATCCATCTACAAGCTACAACTAAAATGGTTCTACAAAATCGATTGGCATTAGATACACTGTTATTAAAGGAACATGGAGTGTGTGGATTTCTAAAAGATCGTATTGATTCATTGCTGCATCCACATTCCAAATGTGACTATCAATGTAGAACATGACATAGAACAGCTGGCTCGAGTGGAACATGATGCAGAACAGGAAGAAAAAGGTATGACAACAAGCTGGTTGGATAAAATTTTTAGCAGATGGAATATTAGTAATTGGGTTAAATCCTTACTGGAAACAGTAATTAGATTGGTAATTGTAGGGGTATTAATTTGGTTAATATTTGTAATGCTGAAGAGTATGATTTTAAAGAAAACAACTTGGAACCGGAAAGTGATGTAGACCATTGCTCGGTATATGGAGCCACATCCGCAACACCCTCCACAGGCATATGACAACTTTGGATTTCAGAGAGAATACGAGGAACCCAGGAGGTGAAATGGAATGAAAACTGAATAGACAAGATCTGTTCCAGATCAACTGAACCCGACCAGAAGAGCGAATGCAACATATAGCAGAAGCGGTGGATTTACGGAATGTTGTGACAATCCTAATCTTGGTAATTTTCTTGATTATGTTATTGATGTAAGCTGTGAGACATTTTAATTAGTGAAAGCATTTGCCCTCCTTGAAGGAGTGAAATACTTTCAAAGGCGGAAATGTTGGTAACAGAAGATGAAATATACATTTATCCAATTAATATTGCTTACTAAGTGTTACATTTGTGATGTACTGTGCTTGTGCTGCGCTTGGAAAATACAAAATGTATGTGCAAAGATAGCATGAGAGAATGCACAGATTTATAATGAGGAGTAAGGAGGAGGACTAAAAGAATGCCACACTTGCATGGTGCCTAGATAACAGGGGCCCCTCGGACCCCGGGAACTGAGTCAAACCAACCTTACGGTTTGGACTGAGACCAAGGGCTCAGAGAGCACACGCAAGAAGATAAGGTGAAAAGTTCAACTCTGATGAAGACATCTTACTTCATCCCGACGACCACCAGAGAATACTACGCAAGCACAGAAGGACTGATAAGATAATTAGCATACGAAGCAGGGCAGGGCGGAGCTAGGAAATAGATGTGTTGCAAAACTTAATGCATATGTAATATTTTAGGGGATAAAAGAGTGAACAAATTGGGGAAGTTAGATTTGGGCAGACATGCACCTAACTTCTGGCGCCTAATAAAAGCACCTTCATATAATCACTTTGTGGTTATGTGTCTTTGCGAACGCTAACATTTTGGTGACCCAGATGGGACCTCGTGGGCACTGCTGAGGTGGCTCGCGAACTGATCACACTCCAGCCAGCACCGAGGAGTTTCTCGGGGAGCCATTGGCTGTGACAGACCCCCACTGCTCACAATGTACCTCTGGAAGGGTAAGAGAAAAGGTGCTTTCTGGTAATCAGTACCAATCTGGTCTGGGAGCCTGCCGGTCAGACGCGGCAAAAGCCATGCACGGTTGGGCTAGGGAATTCCCGTGGTAAACCTAGGCACCGTCTGTCAGACAGTCGCGAAAGTGCTGCAGGTTTGGCATCAGTGGTCTGGTTTTTCTGCAGGTTCAGCATCTGGTTCAGTTTGGTAAGAGCTATAGCTGATAATGGAAAAACTTAAAGGGTATTTTGGGTAATAATGCGTCCATTCCGCAATCTTCTCCATTAGGTTGCTTGCTAGCACATTGGAAGGAGGGAGGTTTTGGGCAAGAGTTACGAAAGGGTAAATTGATTGACTATTGTAACGTTTGGTGTCCGCAGTATGAATTAGAAGATCAAGAGAGTTGCCCAGAGAATGGAACCTTGCAATATAATACTATTTTACAACTAATGTTATTTTGTAAGTGAGAAGGCAAGTGGGATGAGATTCCATATGTAGAGCTATTTTTCTGTTTGCGAGATAAGCCTGAGTGGCAACGCACTTGCGGGATAATGATGGCTAAGATAACTGTTAATGAGCAATGCAAAGCATGTACAGGAGAAAAGTGCTGCATCAAGCATTAGAGAAGGGTATGGTTTATAGGCAGGACGATGGAAATATAGATTTGGAAGTAGTACCATCAGCCCCATTAGAACAAGGGCAGGCTGTCAGGGAAGAAAGTGAGGATAGCGAGCAAGGGGGAGAAGGAAGAAGAAGGAGCAGTAGCTTCGGCTACCCCAGTATCGTATAGAACTCGATGACGAGACCAGAAAGGTGCTGCCAAATGTATGATAAGAGAAAGACGGAATAACAAGGCAAAAGAAAAACATAATTGCTCCTCTCAGACAAGGAGTAGGGTCAGAAGGACCAGTATATGATGTTAAAGTACCGTTTACTCCAGGAGACCTAGTAATTTGGAAACAAGCAGCAGGAATGTATTGGGAAAACCCTGATAAAGTTGCTAGGGTAGTGAAAATGATAATTAAAACCCAGAACACGGACAGGGATGACCTTCAAGTAATATTAGATACATTAATGGATTCAACAGAAAAGGATATGGTGTTAAGGGCAGCTAGAGAAAGAGCAAGAGAGAATATCCGGAATGGGTTAGTCCCGGGAAACATCGATCAGAACTTCCCGACGGAAGACCTGCAATGGGACTATAACACAGGGGAAGGTATGAGGAGATTGAAAAGTTATCAGGATTGGGTACAAATAAGGGTGCAGAGTGCCATGCCCAAAACTATAAATTGGTCCAAACTGTATAATATTAGGCAGGAGAAAGCCGAATCTCCCTCTGCATTTCTGGAAAGGCTTAAGGAAACCGCAAAGAAATATACTGACCTAGATGTAGAAACAGAACAAGCTAAAGCACAGTTAGCTCTTATTTTATTAGGACAATCACAGGAGGATATTCGGAAGAAATTACAAAAATTGGAAGGAGCGGACCTGAGAAATATGGATAGGTTGTTAGAAATAGCCTGGAAAGTATACAACAATAGAGAAAAGTAATCCACTAGGAGGCAGCAACAGAATCTGTTAGCAGTAATTTGAGGCAAGGGAAACCAAGGATTCAGAGGGAGAGGAAGAGGATTTGCTAGAGGACGGGGAGTTAGTATAGGAAGGGGTCGTGGAGATTTTAGTGGAAATCCAGGAGGAAGATTAGGATTGAATCAGTGTGCTTATTGTAAAAAGGAAGGGCATTGGAAAAATGAGTATCCATTTAGGAGAGACCAATTCTCCGGAAATTCATTTCAGAATCAGGAAGCCGTTAAGGCAATGGTGCTAGGAGATTTTAGTAGCTGACTAGATACAGAACATAAAGCAGCCAAAGAACCTCTCGTAAAAATTCAATTAAGGGATAAAGAAGTGAGGTTCTTGATAGATACAGGAGTGACATATTCAGTGTTGAATAGTTTAAAAGGACAATTGGGAAATAAGATGACGATAATAGTAGGAGCCACAGGGAAGGAGAAGGCATGGCCATTCCTACAACCCCTTGATTTGTGTTTCGGAGGTAAGGAATTAACCCATGAATTTTTGTATTGTCCTGGTTTCAGTTAGGATAGAGTTAATTTTCCTCCCAGTAGCTGGTAGGATGCTGTGTTTTGGATTAGGATGAGAAGAGTGCTGATAACATGCTGATGTTTTAATTGCTGCAGAGCAGTGCTTACACCAAGCCAAGGACTTTTCAGCTTCTCGCTCTGTCCTGCCAGCAGGCAGGCTGGGGGTGCAGCTGGGATGGGACAGACCCAGGACAGCTGACCCAAACTGGCCAAAGGGGTATTCC
>MU011565.1:0-20454 GCA_011074415.1 Stictonetta naevosa
CTATGAGGTTAAAGCAGATTCAGATATGAGGAGTCAGACGTGGTAGTAGGGTAAATCAATTGCTACCTAAGACATAAGTCTGGGAGGAGATGGGTCCCACCAGAGAGAGCTTGTCTCTCCTGTGCTCCACATCTTTATATGCCAGACAGAGAGTGCACCAGTTTAACTCAAAATGGGATGAAGGCATTTGAACTGGTGGGAAAGCAGAAGGCAAGGCTTTCTCCTTATTACTTAAATGGGGCTTCTTTGGAGGGGCTGACATCAGTTCTGAATAGCTCAATGCCAGCTCATAAAAAGCTTGCTTGGGTTTCTAGCCCGCAGTCTAGCTGGGTGCCTTTAATGCAATTTGGTACTTAGGAAAAGTCTATTCTAGTGATGATCCCTAAGATGTCATCTTGAGCCCATCTCAAATAGCAGTGGGGGGATGTAATTATCTGGCATAAATCAGGGTATTTCCATTGACAGTGCTGATTTACACCATCTGAGGACCTGGCTTAGCTGTGTTATGGCAGTGACCTGCACCGTCTAACCTCCCCAAATCCCCAGCATAGATTGTACACACCAGTTAACTTTAGGCAAGACTTTATCACATTGTCTGAATGCTAATTGTGCTTCCATGCTGCAGCTTATACTAAAATTAATATATAATTCCAAAAAAATGAGATAATTGAACTGACCCAAAATATAACCCCTTTCCTTATTTCTTAAGCACTTGAGTTTTAGCACAAATCTCTTTTACTGCAGGGGCTTATGTTGTGCCATCAACAAATGCAAAGAGCAATTATACATTTAACATGATCGCAAGGAGAAGAGAAAAGCTGTTGTTTAAATGCATTAAGACAATAATAATAATAATAAGCCCAGGAAAACCAACCCATTGGCTCCAGTGTAAGACAAAAAATTTGCGCTACAGTCAGTTCAATTCAACAACTTTGTATATTGGGAATCTAGTATATTTTTTAAAAGCAAAATAACTACTTTGATGAGCTTCTTAGAAGGAATTTCAAACAATCTTGATGCCACAGAGATGTCAGGCAGATGCAAATGCTTTCTAGAGAGTAAGCATTATGATTTTCACCTTCTCTTTGTTGTCCTTACTTGGGAGTTTTGTTGTCCTTACTGGATTTTGGAGAATATCTGCCTCTGGAAAGTACTGCACTGCATTTCTCTGAAAAGAAGAAAGAAACAACAAGCTTGTTCAAAACTCAGCATCCCTACTGACATTCTTCTTTTTTTCTGTTTCACACATTGCCCCCTTCTGCTAAAAGCACGTAATCCACCCCATGAGTCATCTCAGTTAGTGTCACTGCCTATAGTCAAGGTATTAATAAGAGGAATTAGTCCTGTTTGTCAGTCTGTCTGTGAATGAAAGACATGGGATTAAGTTGCTAGATGATATTTGTTTTCCATAGCTTATAGAGCATGTTTATTCAGTTGCCATAAGGACATTGGGGTCATGCAGCCTGGTACACAGCTTGAGCAGATAACTGCTTTATACAGTTCTGCTCATGGGAGCATCGAGTCAAGTACCTAGCCTGTAATGAAGACGCTTGTCCTGGGAGCCTGCCTTAAAAATGCCCCGTGAAGCTGCTTCACCGGTACTGAGGCATGGATAGCCATGAGGTCTTGCTCCCTAATGAGGGATGGATAGAGTGAACAGGTCAGGGACAGCACCTTTTCCTCCGGGACTGTCAAACTGACAAAGCCTTAAGAAAGTTACAGAGGAATTTGGGGCACCTTAATCAAATAGGATTTTTCAGATCTTTACATGGGACCCTACCGGTTTCAGTTAAACTTCCACAAGGACGATCTCTGTTGTGGGGTATAGAAGGTGGACCAGTGACAGAAAAGCAGATAGCAGAGGGCAGTTTGGCTGGTTGTTGGCACTGTGGGACATCAGGGTACAAACTGCTTCAATCGAGTGTTCATCAGTGTCCCACACGGGAGCTTGTCACCAGGGGAGCCATAGGTCCCAGGAGGAAACATTCTCCAGAATGTGAAACGGTGGGAGGGCAGGGATCTGCACTCAATTCCCTGAATTTTAGGACGGCATCTGAATGCTGGAAAAGGGACTTTCTGCTTTAGCTCTTGTGGTTCTTGAGGGGTTAGTTTCCAGGAGGCTGGGGAGGTTTGAGTTTTAATGCAAAAAGCTTGAAAAGTTCTTAGGTCTAAATCAGAGATTGCGGGAAAACTGCTCAAAAATCAAACACTTTCTGGCTGCAGAAGTGTTTTCTCCTCCCCTGTTGCAGATGCACCTAGATTCAGGCATGCCCATGACAGAGAGGCTCTCTCTTTGCCATCCCTTTTTTTTTTTTGGATTGCAATATCAGACACAAAGCAACATTTTCTCTATTAGATTGTGCCACTAATACAATAATGGTCTGATATATTAATGAATAAAGTTCTGTAATATGCTAATATTTCCACATCCTATGCTAATAAGTCTATTAAAAATGCAAAATATAACTATATGTTCTGTATGGCTCCACTGCTGAAATCTGATTTCTGCCCTAGACATTCTTGTGTGTGTGTTTCTAGAAATTGTATTACCTGCTGCAAAAAGTTGATCGCTACACTTGATGTATTTTGTTACACACACCCAGCAGCCCAGCCAGGATTTCCATACCTCCAATGCCATCACTACCTGAAACGGGTTAAGTGTTTTAGCAGGTCTGCCTTTCAGCTGTGGGAGACAGGGTTACAGCTTTGTTTTACAACGCCCTTGCTTTCTAGCCTGGTGTTTCCTTTTCCCTTGGCTGAGCAGCTGGTGGAGAGGGTCCCTGCTCTGGTGGGCACCTTGTGCAAGAGGTGCCTCAGGTACCTAAATGCTGGCAGAGTCCCCTCGCAGAGGGAAAGAAGTGAGTCCCATTGAGGGATGGGATTTAAGAGTTCCCTCTCTTTGTATTGTTTTGTTTTGGCAAGTTCAGACAGCTCCCTGTACAGTGTGCTTGGTTATACAGATTATTCTTTAATGCCTAATTTCCCTCGCCACCAGCCAGGGAGCCTAAGCCAGAGGTATATAGGTAGCTGTGACTTGTCCCAGCATCCATGTCCCTCCTTGGGCCCAGCTCCTGCTCCTCTGTCGCTGCCGAGAGAGAATTTGCGAAGTGCCTCCCATTCTCCATAAACACATCCACACTCCTGTGCACTCCTGAATAATGGCAGTTGGAGGAGAGGTCTCCTGCAGTTCTTTCTACCACAGCTAAATGTTCACTTGATTGCTTTTAGATGGGCCAATTCAGAAAGAAAAGAGAAAGTGAACAGCATGGTTTTGTTTTGTTTTAAAAATGTCAGGTTTGCCAAGTTTATTAGGTGGGAGCTCAGAATTAATATTGAATTTTCAAAGATTTACTCCAATAAAGTTTGGGGAAAGAAAGAAGGACATGCCCTTCTCCTTGTCCCTGTCAGGGTAACTTGCTGCCCTGTATCTACATCTGGATCTCATGGCACCAGTCATTTAACTGATGCTACAGCTGACATCTGTAATGAAAGAACGGGGTTTCTGTTGTTTGTCTGAAGGCCTATTCACTTCCTCATTGCCACTGGCAAGAGGCAGGAAACTGGATGGAGAAAGATTCAGACTAAAAAAAAAATGCTTTCTAATGGTGAGGATAGAAAAGCTGTAGAGTCCATTGTCTCGGGAGGCTGAGGCTGTCCATCGCTAGAGGTAGATTAAAAATGGGGAGAAAAGCAGCTGTCAGAAATAGCACAGTTGGAGCCAGTCCTATACAGGGCTAGATGAGCTAGACAGCTTCTCTGTGGTCTTTCAAACACCTCTGCTGTGGTTCTGGCCCTCCTTTCACCAGGCCCAAGGCTTTGTGAAGAGTTTCTTAGTTTAATTGGTGCCCAGGTTTTGTTTGCTTTTGTTGTGGTTTAAACCAGCCAGCAGCTAAACACCACACAGCCATTCGCTCACCCTCCCCACTCCCTCTCTGGGATGGGGGAGAGAAACAGGAAAATGAAACCTGTGAGTTGAGATAAAGACAGTTTATTAAGTCAGGAAAATAATAATAATAATAATGATAATAGTACTACTAATAATAATGTGTACAAAACAAGTGATGCACAATGCAATTGCTCACCATCCGCTGACCGATGCCCAGCCTATCCCCGAGCAGCTGCCCCCCCCCCCCCCGCCTATCCACCCCTATATATTGTTCAGCATGACGTCAGATGGTATGGAATACCCCTTTGGCCAGTTTGGGTCAGCTGTCCTCAGTCTGTCCCCTCCCAGCTCCTGCTGCACCCCCAGCCTGCCCGTTGGTAGGACAGAGTGAGGAGCTGAAAAGTCCTTGGCTTGGTGTAAGCACTGCTCTGCAACAATTAAAACATCAGCATGTTATCAGCACTCTTCTCATCCTAATCCAAACCACAGCACCCTACCAGCTACTGGGAGGAAAATTAACTCGGTCCTATCTGAAACCAGGACACCTTCTGAGACAAGTTGTGATGTATAACAGCAGCATCCCCTTCCTCACATGGCTCAAACCATTCACTAGAACAGACAGTGGTACCACAAGGGAGGGGGCACAGCCTGTTTAGGCACGTCAGTAAATTTGAAACAGCTGGTGCAGAGGGGACCCTTTCTTTGAACATCCAGCCTAGTACCGGCAGTCGGGGTGCCAGGATCCCCCAGTACTGACTAACCAGGTGGCCTTTGCCAAATGCGTATCCCAATTTTTGAATGTCCCAGCACCCATTGCTTTCAGTGTAGTCTTTAATAGTCCAACTTTTCCCAGAGGCTGGTGCATGATAGGGGATGTGATACACCCACTCAATACCATGTTCTTCGGCCCAAGGGTCTAGAAGGTTGTTTCGGAAATGAGTCCCATTGTCTGACTCAATTCTTTCTGGGGTGCCATGAATGAGTATAGAGGTAGAGAACTGGCCACTTTTCTCGTTCAGCAATATCTAAAGCCAGCTGGATGGCTTTCACATCTGCAAATTGACTCGATTCACCTTCTCCCTCAGCAGCTTCTGCAACTCCTGGGTGCCAGGAGGAGCTGTGCTTCAGTGCCTACCACTTCGGAAGCAGATCGAACTGCTTCATATGCTGCCAATATCTCCTTTTCGGTTGGAGTGTAGCGGGCCTCAGATCCTCTGTATCCCCGGCTCCAAAACCCTAGGGGTCGACCTCGAGTTTCCCCAGGTTCTTTCTGCCAGAGGCTCCAGGTGGGGCCATTATCCCCGGCTGCGGTGTAGAGCACATTCTTTACATCTGGTCCTGTTCGGACTGGCCCAAGGGCTACTGCATGAACTATTTCCTGCTTAATTTCTTCAAAGACTTGTCCTTACTCAGGGCCCCCTTCGAAATCATTCTTCTTACGGGTTACTTGGTAGAGCGGGTTTACAATCAGACTGTAATTTGGAATGTGCATTCTCCAAAACCTCACGACACCTAGCAAAGTTTGAGTTTCTTTTTTGCTAGTTGATGGAGACATAGCTGTTATTTTGTTGATCACATCCATTGGGTTTTGAGAACGTCCATCTTGCCATTTTATTCCTAAAACCTGGATCTCTCGTGCAGGTCCTTTGACGTTATTTTGTTGCATGGCAAAACCGGCCTTCAGAAGGATTTGGACTATTTTCTTCCCTTTCTCAAAAACTTCCTCTGCTGTGTCACCCCACACAATGATGTCATCGATGTACTGCAGGTGTTCAGGAGCTTCCCCCTGCTCCAGTGCAGACTGGACCAGTCCATGGTAAATGGTAGGGCTGTGTTTCCACCCCTGGTGCAGTTGATTCCAGGTGTATTGGACACCCCTCCAAGTGAAAGCAAACTGTGGCCTGCACCCTGCTGCTAGAGGGATGGAGAAAAATGCATTAGCGATATCAATTGTGGCATACCACTTGGCTGCCTTTGATTCCAGTTCGTACTGGAGTTCTAGCATGCCCGGCACTGCAGCACTCAGTGGTGGTGTGACTTCGTTCAGGCCACGATAGTCCACTGTTAGTCTCCACTCACCATTAGACTTTCGCACTGGCCATATGGGACTATTAAAAGGTGAATGAGTCTTGCTGATCACTCCTTGGCTCTCCAGTTGACGAATTAGCTTATGGATGGGAATCAGGGAGTCTCGGTTGGTGCGATATTGCCGCCGGTGCACAGTTGTGGTAGCGATTGGCACTTGTTGTTCTTTGACCCTCAGCAGCCCCACAACAGAAGGGTCCTCTGAGAGACCGGGCAAGGTAGACAACTGTTTAATGCCCTCTGTCTCTAAGGCAGCTATGCCAAAAGCCCACCGGAGCCCTTTTGGATGCTTGAAATATCCTGTTCTAAGTCTATGCCAAGGATGCACGGAGCATCTGGGCCAGTCACAATACGGTGCTTTTGCCACTCATTCCCAGTTAGACTCACTTCAGCCTCCAATACAGTTAACTGCTGGGATCCCCCCGTCACTCCATAAATACTGATGGGTTCTGGCCTTTTATAGCTTTATGGCATTAGAGTACATTGTGCACCGGTATCTACTAAAGCCTTATACTTCTGTGAGTCTGACGTGCCAGGCCATCGAATCCACACAGTCCAATAAACTCGATTGTCCCTTTCCTCCCCCCGGCTGGAGGCAGGGCCCCTCTAGTGCTGGTCAGAATCTTCATTTCTGTGCCTGGAGGACTGCCTGCTGGAAGTTGTAGCATCGAGTTTCTCAGAGAACCCCTTTTTTCTGATTGTTTTTCCTTGCAACTCACGTAACCCGTGCCTCTAGGGTTGAGGTAGATTTTCCATCCCATTTTCTCATGTCCTCTCCATGGTCACGTAGGTAAAACCACAGGGTGGCACGAGGTGTGTACCCCCCATATGGTCTTCCTTGCACGGCTGAGCGCTTACCCCTAATAGCGGAGACACTGGTTTGTACAGGTGGTGAGGAAGATAAATTCTTTTTTAGTTGCTGGACCTCTTCAGAAAGTTTCTCCAAAGTATTCTCTTTTAGTTGGTGGATGCTTTCAGAAAGTTTCTCCACAGACGAGGCGCAGGCCTGTAAGGAAGAGGAAAGAATTTCTTCGTACTGCCGGAGTTGTTTAGCCACTTCATCCACTGTGGGTTCCTCATCTGCTTTCCAGGCTATTATTGCCAATGAGCTGGCATATGATGATAGTGCACTCTGTACAAACTTCCGCCACATGGGTCGTGTACACTTGACTTTGTGATAAATGATTAAGTCCCAAATAGGATTTTAATCAAAGTTTGTGATTTATTAAGCGAATAGAGGCAAGCAAACAGCGCTGGGTGTGCCGGGAGTCTCTGCTCCACCGAGACGCACACCTATTACATCAGGTGGCTGATTTTTATGTTACTAAACTAATACATATTTATCACTATTCCTAGAAAAGGCAGGGTTATTATAATTAGTTTTCGGAATCTGAACCCTCTCCGGACGCATGCGTATCAGTCTCTGGTGGTCTTTCTGGGGGTCTGTTGTGCTGAAGGCTCATAGTCTTCCTCCCAGGTTTTGTCTTTTGGTTGTCCTTCAACTCTCCCTTTCTCCTTATTTGGTGGATCTCTTTGCCAGACATCAGAGGCTCAGGCACTGTCTCATGCAGAAGTCAGCAGTTTCCTAAAAAAACTCCTTGGTCCTCTCATCTCCCAGACTAGAGTCTCAATGTTTGCCCTTCAAACCCTCTATTTACACAAATTGCTGGGCCCTTCCTTTGCATGATACAAGAACTATGTACATTAATCACTCTGTTTTTCTTAGATAGAAAGTTACATTTCATCATGCGGCCCTAGCATTGTTTCATACTGACACAAATCAAATGAACACATTTCACAATTCCCCATTTCCTTTTTTCATAGTATTGATTCGTGTTTTTTTGTTCGACCTTTGCTAGTAAAAACTGAATCTCATCTGTTGGTTCTTGGGGAGGAGTCCATTTCTTAAGCATCATTATTGACATATCACCTTTCTTCTCTATTGAAGTCATTACAAATTGGGAACTATTTATTATTTGGCATATTAATAATGTAAAGCAGGGTATCATACAAGGTATAAACAATAACATCATTATACTACATGAAAATAAAAATAACATTCTCTTAACCCATGGTCCACCGGGCAGCCATGAAAACAAATCCCAATCCATACCCCTCCAAGTTTGTACTGGGACGTGGGCTAATTTTCTGATTTCTTTTGTTATCTGTTTAACCACTTTTCCATTATCATCAATTAGTAAGCAACAATTAGAATCGTTCAGTTTTCCACACACACCTCCTTCTTCTGCTAGTAAATAGTCTAAAACCATTCTATGTTGAAAAATGGCATTTCTCATCCGGGTGGATTGATCAGCTAAAAGATCCAAAGCTGTCGCTGTTTGATTGGTTATAATTTCGAGGACAGCTTGCAACCTAATTATGTGATTCAAATTATAAATAGGTTCCCGGGCTCCCGATACTACCTCCTTCGGGTTCCAGGTAGCTGGTCCGTAATACTGTATGATTCTTTCAGGAGGCCATTCATTTTTTCCCCATTGTTGAGCACTACCCCCTGCTAAGGAAACATCAGTGGATCATTCTATTCTATTCAGATCATCATATCTTATTCCTAGATTGTTCCCTTGTATTTGTGACAATAAAAAGAACAAGGGTCTTATGTACCCCACATAGCATATTCCCGACCAGTTTTCGGGTAGTCTCTTGTAGGCGTGTTTGCCACACACCCAATAATGTCCCTTTAGGGCCCACGTCCCGTTTGGAAAAGGGCCATCCCATCCTTCTTTATTCCTTGGAGTGTGAAAGTACAGAGTATCTTTGTTACCGAGTGGTCCTGTTACAATGTCTTTTCCATATGTACACCTCCAAGCCCCTGCATCGGATTTCCACTCACAATTACAATCAAGTCCTTTTTGGCAACCTGTCATATTATAAGCTGACCAGAAATATTTAAAGAACACTCGCCCCCCATTTTCATTTTGCCATTTCCAGTGGTAGACCCTTACCACATGTTGTTCTTTAGTGGTGTTATCCCGCTGACAGCTCAAGATCTGACTGTCAAATTGTCTTGTCGCTTGTGCTCTTGCCACGGCTTCACATACAGGTCCAAAAAATTCCTTATATGAGCATTTCAGCCAAGTCCCGTTTCTCAGCTGGACATGTGTGGCATTCCATTTCCCACTGTGTGCTGTGCAGTTTATAGGTTTACATTCAGAATCAGTACAATCATATCCAGGGGACAGAGTCCAATTGCAAATGCTGTTTCCCACTGCTACTGTTCCTGTTCTGTTTAAACAGTATATACCCCAATCTGACGAGTGTAATTGCCACGGGCCTTCTTCCTCTTTCCAAAATTGTGTCCCATTATGAACTTCACTCAAATTACTAACCCACCACTTAGGTTCGACCGGGCCAGCTACCCAGGGCCAACTTCCAGCTCCCCCCGGTCCTCCACAAACCCAACAGTTACTAAGGCTAAAGGCCTTAGCCACTTCCTCCCCCAGAGTGAGAAAGTTATTCCTCCATTCTTGCCCATGGCTCAATTGCCCCTGTAATAACAATACCAGGAAGTATAACATTTCTTACCCTTTGTTCCGTCCAGTCTTGAGAGTGTAGGAAATCAAGAGGCTGGGCCCGCTTCCAGGATCGATTTGGGCTTTGTTACCATTCAGCTTTTTGGGGTGATCTGGCTCCTGGAAAACTAATCACAACTTTATATGAATTTAAAAAGGTTCGTATGTTATTTTTCTTGGGACAACCTAACCTTAGTGCGGGAGAAGTCCGGTCGAGGCCCTCTCACTCGGCAGTCAATACCCATAGGGGTTGCCTCCCTCGGTAGACCATATACACCGCAGTGGAGAGTCCTACCCCAGTCTTGCCTTCTCCCTTTTCTCCCTCCAGGTTTGTCCCCTTTATCTGGTGCCCTTAATTCACGCAGAGTTTCATTACCAGAATATTAGTTCCAGTTCCCCAGGAGTGGATTTAACCCTTCAAGCTTCGGTAGTTATTGGCCCCTTTACTCTGGATGCGTGGGTCCAACCCCTTTCTGCTGTTCTCACAGCTGTTTCTGTAGTAAGTAAAACAAGAAAGGGCCCTTCCCATATAGGAGATAGGCTTTTTCCTTTCCACGTTTTTATTAGAACCTTATCTCCCAGTTTTAACTGGTGGATTGCAAATCCTAAAGGTGGTGTCTGAGCCATCATCCCAATTTCTCTTAGTTCTTTTAATCTCTTTCCGATGGTGATTATATACTTCTGGATATTACGATCCTCAACTACATTATTCCCTAGAGGCATCCCTTGAAAATAAGGCATGCCATATAACATTTCATATGGTGATAATCCAGTCTCACTGTGTGGTTTAGTTGTAATATTTAAAAGTGCCAACGATAAGCATTTTGTCCAGGGCATTTGTGTCTCGATCATTAACTTAGCCAATTCTTGTTTTATTGTTTGATTCATTCTTTCTACTTTCCCCGAGCTTTGTGGGTGCCACGGAGTGTGGTATTCCCACTGAATACCTAATGATTGACATAACAATTTTATTATTTTAGAAGTGAAGTGTGTGCCCTGATCAGAATCAATATACTGGATTATCCCATATCTAAGTATTAAGTGTTCTAATAAAATTTTTACCACCGTTTGTGCTGTAGCTCATGCTACAGGATAAGATTCAACCCATTGTGTTAAATGATCTACTATTACCAATGGATATTTTATCCTCCCTACCTTGGGCAATTCAGTGAAATCAACTTGTACTTTTTCGAAAGGTCTGTAAGCTGTCTTTCTCCCTCCTGTGGCTGTTTGTCAAAACACTTTTTTATTTATCTTCTGACAAGTTAAACAACCTTGTGTAATTTGCTTTGCTATTTCATATATCCCAATGCAACCGAATTGTTTAAGGAAATGATCACTTAATGCCTTTGTACCCCAATGGGTGTGTGCATGTAATCGTCCTAATATTTGTCTCGTAGGCTTTTGGCAATATCTCTCGTCCGTCAGGCAGTGTCCATTTTCCTTGTTCTAACTTAGCTCCTATTCTCTCCAATTTTATTTGTTCCTCAGGGGTGAACTTTTTTTCCCCTTCTTCTTGTTTTTCTTCCTCCTGTATTACATTAATTTTAACAACCTGAGTCCTCAAGGCCGCTTTCTGGGCTTCTTTGTCTGCTAAATTATTTCCCCTGATTCGATAATCTAATCCCTTTTGGCGTCCTCTCACATGTACTACTGCTATCTCCTTCAGTTCTCTTAATGCCCTTAAATTTTCACTATTAATTCTTGATGTATGAGATTCCTCCCTTGAGTGTTAATTAAACCTCTTTCTTCCCAAATTTTTCCAAAAGTGTGGACCACCCCATATGCATATTTTGAATCTGTAAATATAGTCCCACTTTTTCCCTTTAATAGTTCCAGGGCCCTACATAAGGCATACAGCTCACAAGCCTGAGCTGACCATGATGGACTCAAAGGCCCTGATTCCACAGGTTCTAGGTCCTTATTAATTATTGCATATCCAGATTTTCTTTTCCCTTCCACTACTCGGGAGGAACCATCTACAAACAGTGCTTCCCCTTTTCGCAACTCAGTATCCCTTAAATCTGGCCTCACCTTAGTCTGGGTCTCAATTACCTCTAAGCAGTTATGTTGTAATTTTTCAGATGGCTCTCCAAACAAAAATTGTGCTGGACTCTGAACAGAGGTTACTCTCAGTTCTAAGTCAGGGGAATCAATTAATATTGCCTCATACTTTAGGATTCGGCTATCCGTTAACCATTTTTCTGCTTTCTGTTGTAAAACACTTCTGACATTGTGTGGAGTATACACCTTTAGAGGGGCGCTATAGGTAATCTTCCTAACTTCCTCTATTAATAATGCTGTAGCAACTAAAGCTTGGAGACAAGCAGGCCAGCCTCTGCTTACTGGATCAAGTAACTTAGAACAATACCCTGCAGGTTTCTTAATCCCTGCCCAATCTTGAGTAAGAACTCCATATGCTGTCTGATTTGATGTATTCACAAAAAGATAGAAAGGTTTTTCCAGATCTGGGAGGCTTAATACAGGTGCTTGTATTAATGCCATTTTTATTTCCTCAAATTTTTGATTATCTTCTGTGAACCACTTAAGTCGGTCATTAGTTAATTTTTCATATAGGAATTTGACCTTCTCACTATAGTTCTCGAGCCATGGTCTACAATATCCTAATAATCCCAATATTTGCCGAATTTCTTTTTTAGTTTGTGGGGGTCTTAAAGATAGAATACCAGATACCCTCTCAGGATCTAGTTTCTTTTTCCCTTCACTCAGCCAATGCCCTAAGTATTTTACTTCCTGCTCCACAAACTGTAATTTTGATCGGGATACCTTTAATCCCCTTTCCCCTAGGAAATTTAATAATTTAATAGTGGCTTCTCGGGTTTCTTCCTCAGTTTCTCCTGCCACTAATAGATCGTCCACATATTGCAATAATTTTACTTCCTTGGGTAATGGGAAATCTTGTAAGATCTTCTCTAAAGTTTGTCCAAATAGATTTGGTGACTCTGTAAATCCCTGTGGCAGCACAGTCCATCTTAATTGTTGTCTTCGTCCTGTTTCGGGATCCTCCCATTCAAAGGCGAAATAATCTCTGGATCCCTCATCCAGAGGGCAGGCCCAAAAAGCATCTTTCAGATCTATTACACTGTACCAAGTGTGTCTGGGAGATATATGACTCAGTAAAGTATAGGGATTTGCCACCACAGGAAATTTAGTGATTGTTCTCTGATTAACAGCTCTTAGGTCCTGTACCATCCTGTATGACCCATCCGATTTTCTTACGGGGAGGATGGGTGTATTATGAGGTGACATACATGGTTCTAAAGTTCCTCCCTCCAGAAGTCTGTCAACTACAGGTTTTAATCCTTTTCGACCCTCCATTGGTATAGGGTATTGTTTAACTCTGATTGGACGATGTGGATCTATTATTTGAACATTTATGGGGGCCATTTCTATTTTTCCAATTTCCCCTTCCTTATACCATACTGAAGGGTTAATGGCTTCCTCATCTTCTTGTGTTAAAACGTACAATTTAATCTGCAATTTGTCTCCTTGGCTATGAATGTTCAAATTTAATTTTAAAATCAAATCCCTTCCTAATAAATTATACTCTGCTTCAGGGAGCAACAGTAAATCATTAAAACAAATTTTCTTCTCTGTTTCTACTTCTATGTCTTTTAAGACGGGTACTTTAAAAAGCTCTCCTTTTGCCCCTACTACTGATACATAACTTTTCCCTTTTTCTATTCCTCTTGGAAGTTTTTGAATAGTGGATTTTTCAGCCCCTGTGTCCACTAAGAATAGAACTTCTTCTTTATGGGGACCAATTAATAGTTTTATCAAGGGCTCCGTTGATGTTGAAGTCCCCAGAAAATATAGCCCCTGACACCCCTATTCTTCTTTGAATATTTTCTCATCTTGTTCCCGCTAACGACAGTTCTTCTGAACATGCCCTTTCTTGTTACAATAGTAACAGACGGGAATTGTTCTTTTCTCTTGATAAGGCTGTCCCCTGGGTGTTTTGTCTACTCCTTTTTCCCTTCTTTCTCCGGACAGGGTCTTATCTTTCTGACTTTCTCTTACTGCCGCTACAAAGATCTTGGCTTTTGCTTTTTGTTTCTCCTCATCTCTCCTCACATACACTTTTTGTGCTTCCCTAAGTAATTCTTCTAATCCTCTTTCTGGCCAGTCTTCCAGTTTTTCTAATTTCTTTCTTATGTCCCCCCAGGATTTAGCTACAAATTGTGTTCTAAGGAGTGCGGTTCCAGCCACTGTGTTTGGGTCAATTCCAGAATACATTTGTAGGCTTTTTTTTTAATCTCTCCAACCATTCTGTTGGAGATTCATCTTTCCCTTGTTGTTCATTAAATGCTTTATGAATATTTTTCCCTCGGGGGACTGCTTCCCTTATTCCCTGTATGATTAATGTTCTCAAATCCCTCATATTCTGCCTTCCTTGGGGTTGTTGATGATCCCAGTGTGGATCCACATTTGGCCATTTCTGGTCTCCCAGGAGTCCTGCCTGATTTTGTCTTTCCCAAATCCTCATTCCAGCTTGTCTAATCATTCCCCTTTCCTCAGCCGTAAATAAGATCCCTAAAATGGACTGTATTTCTTCCCAGGTATAAGTATTGGGACCTAGAAATTGGTCCAATTTTTCAGCTACTCCGAGGGGGTCGTCTAATAAAGTCCCCATTTCTTTCTTGAAGTTTCTTACATCTGTTGTATTTAATGGGATTGCCACAAACCCGATGCCTCCCTGATTGCCTCCTAGGGGTACTTCTTGTAAGGGATACAGAGAAGCTCCCTCAGATGCATCAGTCTTACTCCTTGTACATGCAGCCGGAGGTCGGTCTAATTCCGGTGTTGGTGGTGGTGGAGGCAGGGGCAACGGTGGTACTAGCAGAGATTCCACAGCCACCGGAGGGGGAGCCGCCGCCGGGGGTGGATTGTTAAGATACAGAGGTGGTGGGGGTGGTAAGTTATCTAATGGCTCCCATTCATCATCTTTTTCTTCTTCATGTTCTTCTTCTTCTTCTTCTGACTTCTCATCTGCTCTTAATGCAAATATTGAGGCTGGAAAAGGACGTGAAGCCCTGATCCATAATTCTGCATAATCACTTTCCTCCTGACTAAAAGTTTTTTTTGAATTAACTTGTATATTTAAGGCCTGGCAAATCCAGTCTTCAAAGGATCCTAAAACAGGCCAAAATACATTGGGTCTTAGAGCTTTCTTTGGCCATTCTACCATACAATACTGGATCAATTTTAGTTTACTTTTTCCTTTTCCGGGGCCCCTTTCGTTCCAATTTTTAATCATTGTCCCTAATGGACTTTCTGGTGGTATGTCTGGTAATTTTCTCCCTTTTTTCTGGTCCCGGGTCTTCAATTTTGTGACCCATCTAGGAATTTTACTGTGGCAATTCCTACAGCCCTTGGTTACCTAGTAAGAGTGCCTTGCAGGGCGTTTATAAACTATCACCCACCCACGAATCCTATAGGAATCGCTTCGGTCCTTCACTGGCCAAGTCCCTCGCAGGAGATTGGAACCGCGGTTAGAAGACCTCCGCACTCGCTTCGGAACTAGGTTCTGTCTCAGTCACACTCTTACACACACAGGCAACCGAATCCCACCCAACCGAACGGTATACGCCTTAAATACTCACAACTCCGTCATCTTCGTTCGGATCTTCGCGCGCAGAATTACGGGCAAAATGCAATGCTGCAGCCGGCAAGGGAGTTCATAAAAAAATCAAATTCTTTGCTTGCCTTTATTCAGGTTCGAGATGGCATTAGTCCTGACGTGACTCGAACAGGAGCCACCAAATGGTGGGGCGCCCCTCCTAGATCAAGTCAGATTTCAAGAACCAAGACCAGTCCTGGACGAGCCCCCAATTGTGATAAATGATTAAGTCCCAAATAGGATTTTAATCAAAGTTTGTGATTTATTAAGCGAATAGAGGCAAGCAAACAGCGCTGGGTGTGCCGTGAGTCTCTGCTCCACCGAGACGCACACCTATTACATCAGGTGGCTGATTTTTATGTTACTAAACTAATACATATTTATCACTATTCCTAGAAAAGGCAGGGTTATTACAATTAGTTTTTGGAATCTGAACCCTCTCCGGACGCATGCGTATCAGTCTCTGGTGGTCTTTCTGGGGGTCTGTTGTGCTGAAGGCTCGTAGTCTTCCTCCCAGGTTTTGTCTTTTGGTTGTCCTTCAACTCTCCCTTTCTCCTTATTTGGTGGATCTCTTTGCCAGACATCAGAGGCTCGGGCAGTGTCTCATGCAGAAGTCAGCAGTTCCCCAAAAAAACCCCTTCTTGGTCCTCTTATCTCCCAGACTCGAGTCTCAGTGTTCGTCCTTCAAACCCTCTATTTACACGAATTGCTGGACCCTTCCTTTGCATGATACAAGAACTATGTACATTAATCACTCTGTTTTTCTTAGATAGAAAGTTACATTTCATCATGCGGCCCTAGCATTGCTTCATACTGACACGAATCAAATGAACACATTTCACAACTTCATCTGGATCTGTGGATATTTGTTCAATGTCTGGGTCCTCATAAATCACCTCCTGTACGGCTAATTCCCTCAGGTACTGGATTCCCTTCTCCGTAGTGGTCCACTTGCCTGGAAGACATACAAGTTCTTCCTTGAAGGGATACCTTTCCCTCAAAGCTGACAGGAGACGCCTCCAGAGGCTGTCAGGTCGTGCTCCATCTCCAATTGCTTTGTCAATGCCTGCATCTCTAGCAAGGGATCCCAGCCGCCTGGCTTCCCTGCCTTCTAATTCCACACAATTGGCTCCGGTATCCCAGCACCGGAGCAGCCAGGTGACAAGCTGCTCACCTATGCAGCGACCAAAATCTTTTCGCACATCTCGCAGCTCACGCTGGTATAGGTTTCGGGTAGTTACTGTTGATTTTTCGACATCCTCATCTTCATTCTCCTGCATCCCTGATGGCCCAGACTCATCTTCTCTATATCTAGACCTAGCAGAAGACTCTCTGCATTCTAAACGACCTGAGTCTCTATACCATTTTTTCACCTTGTCTACAGGGGCAACTTGCACTGCTATAGCTCGTTTCTCTAACTCAGCCACAGGGTCTGCCATGGGGGTTGGAATACCCTCTGCAGGGGTAACTTGCACTGCTACAGCTCGTTTCTCTGGCCCAGCCACAGGAACTGGAGCGGCTGCAGGAGCTGGAACTGGAGTAGCTGCAGGAGCTGGAACTGGAGCGGCTGCAGGATCCATCGTAGGTGTTGGAGTGGCCGTTAGGCCTGTCACATGACTTGGAGTGGCCGCAGGGTCTGTCACTAGGTTGATAGTAGCATCAATTGCAGCTTGATAGGCATAGGCCAGGCCCCATCATGCTACAGTGATTTGTGTCACTTTGGAACTGCCACAGTCATGACACCCTTTTTTCAAGCATTCTACCAGTTTTTTAGGATTTTGCAGTTGTTCAGGGGTGAATTTCCAAAACATCGGAGGTTCCCACTGCTCTAGCAACCTGCCCATATCCTCCCACACTCCCTGTCACTCACAACTATCCCGCCTCAGGACAGATCTCTGGATGACATTCCTAAGTAGTTGTTTAACCTTAAACAAAACCTGAAGCACATTCAGGAGGCATAACAACAATAACATGCTGGTCGGAGTATCCCAAGGATATTCAACATCTTGGAGTGCTATCGTAACTAGCTCGGAGGATAAGAGGGTGCTGAAGGAGAAAGGGAGAGTGAACAAGTAGGGAAAATATCTTCCCGTCCCCTCCACAAGTTGGCTCCCTGATGAAAAAAGGCAATAGGTGCAATTGTTAATAGTTTCTGAGATATGGTTTCCAAAGTACAGAGTCGACGACAGTGTTGAGTACAAATACCAAGTTAGAGTCATGGCCAGATATTCCATTATATCGTAAGCTATTGTTACACCGCACAGTACCATAACGATCTTAAACCAGGGCCCGAAAAGGATAAACAGCACGACAGGGATCACATACAGAAAGTAACATGCTATAAAACTCAGTTTGGAATACAGGCACAGCAGATTTGAGATTAAAGCAATCAACATTCTGACTAGCAACTATTAAGCAGGTCTAATACTTATACCAATTTTAGTTTAACACACTCTGGTCAGATCTGTTTTTATCTCAACCCTTCAAAGCCCCATGTTGGCCGCCAAAAGGATTGTTGTGGTTTAACCCGGCTGGCAGCTAAACACCACACAGCCATTTGCTCACCCTCCCCCCTCCCTCTCTGGGATGGGGGAGAGAAACAGGAAAGTGAAGCCTGTGAGTTGAGATAAAGACAGTTTATTAAGATAGGAAATAATAATAATAATAATAATGTGTAGGAAACAAGTGATGCACAATGCAGTTTCTCACCACCCGCTGACCAATGCCCAGCCTATCCCCGAGCAGCCGGCCCCCCACCCCGGCTAGCCACCCATATATATTATTTAGCATGATGTCAGATGGTATGGAATACCCCTTTGGCCAGTTTGGGTCAGCTGTCCTGGCTCTGTCCCCTCCCAGCTCTTGCTGTACCCCCAGCCTGCCCTCTGGCAGGACAGAGCGAGAAGCTGAAAAGTCCTTGGCTTGGTGTAAGCACTGCTCTGCCACAATTAAAACATCAGCATGTCATCAGCACTCTTCTCATCCTAATCCAGAACATAGCACCCTACCAGCTACTAGGAGGAAAAATAACTCTGTCTTAACTGAAACCAGGACATCTGTTCTTCAGTTTCTACAGATATCTTCAATCTCAATTTGTGTGGAATGGAGGTTTAAATGTAAATGTAACTGTGGCCTTTGACTATGCCTGTGTTAATCTGCCTAGCAAAAATCTTCCTGTTCTGCCCTCTGCCCATATTTCTGTTTCAATACATATCTGAAATATTTCTGCGTCTTCTCCAGTCACAATCAAACCAGTTAGCCAAGCTGACTGTCTTCCTGTTGAAGTGGTGTGTTGGAGGTTTTATACCTTTCCTTGGCCTCTAGTTAACCCGTCCACAAGATGGCATTGAATTTGTCCCAGATACGGGGAATGTAGCAATTAATTCCTCTGGCATGTACATGACTGGAGACCTAGAGCTCAGCTCACTCTTGGAGGTTAAGGCAAGTGAAATCTTAACTGTGACTGCTGCGCGGCCCCAGCAGTGCCAGAAACTCCTGCCCAGGCAGTTCAGTGAGGGCAGTGGCTCCCCATTTGCTCTCCTCTGCTTTGCAATGATGTACCCCTTCTGCACTCTCTCTTGCCTGTGGGATGTCATTGCCCTCCTTCTGCCTTGGGACCTCTCACAGTGTTCTGGGTGTCTTCTCAGGCTGTCTGGCCATAGGGCACATGCACAGGTGTACCAAAGCACCCCTATTTCCTTCTGCTATAACTCTTGATCTGTTCGTTAAGTTCAGAGCTGATTCAGTTCTTCAACCATCACCAAGGTTAAGAAGTGTGTGGGCTGAAGAGCAAGAAAAGCCTTTTATTTATTTATTTGTTTGTTTGTTTCGGGAGGGTTACATTACACACCTCTGTCTTAAAACCCAATCCAGATATTCATTTGCGGCAAGAATCCAGAGCTGCAGGAGCCTGGTAGCTCACTATTAATCTGGGAGTGGTTTTGTCCTCTTGGGCTTGTTTCACACCAGGATTAATAAGCAAAGATTGGCCTGTGAAGCTCATACAGATTGCAATTCTCTCCCAATAAAACACTCTTCCTTTTGATGGAGAAGCATTTTTTCCCTTCTAACTTTCTCAGTTTTTCTCTCTCTAGATCTTTTTGGTAGTCTGAATGCAGGCATGTGTAAAAAATCAGGGTGAGGGGATTTGCTTTCTAGGCAAAGAAAACACCAGAGGTTAATTAAAAACAAAATGAAGTGTAACAAACAACCCTTACTCTCTCCCCCCTCTACCCACACAGACCCTCCAAACCCAGAGGTTCATGCAGGCATGGAGTTAGCCAGGACCGGGATGGAAGCAAGAGCCCTGGAGGAGAAAAAGGGTTTGTAAAATTTGAACGAAAGAAAGGGTGGGGGGAGACCATCCCATCAGTGTAATCCCAGTGGCAATTTCATCTAGGCCTGTTGTTTCTTAATGAGTTTTTATCCATCTTTAATTTGACGGGTCTTCTTTCCCAAATGAGGGCTAAGATGGCAAGGGGGAGGGGAAGCAGAATAGTAGGGCAGAGAGCCAGCCCTCTGGCAGTATATATTTTTTCTATATTTCTTTCATTCGTAACTAGTTGCTAAGATCTCTTTCTTACATTTTTCACCTTCCTTTGGCTAATATTACAGTTTTGTTTCAAAATACATATTCTACATGAATGCAGGGAAATAACAAGGGGCCCATCAAGCCATGCTATCTAACAAGCAGGTAGGAGTATAAAAATAATAAAAATGTACTGCACTGCTTTGCCCATGATTCAGCCTCAAAGAGGCTCAGGATTTCCTTGCAGCCATTTTCCCAGGGTGGATTTTTCACCCATTAATTTCTCTGGTCATTTTTCTTACACCCATGTAAACATTTAGCATTTGTGATTCCCAGCAGCAAGGGGTTTCATGGATCGATTACACTTTGGATGAGCGGTGTCTGCCAGGTGGTCATTAGCATGTCCATGTGCCTCCAGCCATTTGAGGGTTAATTTAGGGTAACTGTGGTTAGTAAGCAATGAGCAATCATGGATGTGTTTTGAGCATGGACAGGTGAATTTACAACTATTTTATGTCACTTTTTCTTCTTTCATCTTTTCTTTGCGGAATTTTTTGTCTGTTGGTTTTAGAGTTTTGATTTTTTGCTCTTCCCTGGTGTCTCCGCTAGTTGTGCTTGACCTCCTTCATTTTCTGTGGGTTGCTCAGACATGGAAGCAGCAGAGTAGGATCTTGAATGGAAAGGGACTGCTTGGCAGAAGTCTCCAAGTACCATGAGATTAGGAAAGCAGATTACAAAGATTTTTTACAGTGCCCAAAGTCATCATCAGTGTGTGAGGGAGGTA
>JAACYO010018150.1:0-11070 GCA_011074415.1 Stictonetta naevosa
TTCCTCCTGGTACACGGCCAGGTCGTCGAAGGCTGGGGGAGAGAGAGCAATGGGGGCGATGAGGGAGAGGGGCAGGGGCGGTGGCGAGCCCCCCAGGGGAGCTTGGCACGTCCATGGCGGGGGTTTCTCTCCACTCACGGCCTGGCAGCGGCACAACCTCCTCCTCCTTCTTCTCCTCCACCTTCTCCTCCTCCTCCTCCTCCTCCTCATCGTCGTCGTCTTCCTCCAGCTCGCAGATGTAGGAAGACTCATCGATGGGGGTGGCCCAGCTGTCCACCCAGGCCATGCGGGGCCACTTCTGGCGTTTCTTTGCCATGGGGGCAGCGAAGGGAGGAAATGAAGCTCCACTCGGGGGGACTCCGGCTCGCTCCCTCTCGCTCCTGCCCTGTCCTGACAGGCACTGGGGGGGTGGCGAGGCGGCGACGCCTTTTATGTCGTGACACGGCACTGGTCACAAAGGGACCCCCCCCACAGGTCACAAAGGGACTCTGACGACAGCACCCACCCTGCCACGAGACCCCATAAAGGGGGGGCACAGCCTCGGCTCCCCCCCTCACACCCTCATCAGCCGCCCTCACGAGGGAAGAGCAAGAAGAGGAGGCCGAGGGCTGCCCTCATTAACGTTAAAGTTTGTGTGTGGAAGGAAGAGTTGAATCCCAGAGAATCGGAACGATTGGGAAGAAGGTTAGGAAGAGATAGTAAAAACCTGCAATAAAAGGTTTGCGTGGAAATGGAAACAAGGGACAGGAACTAATAAAGAATAGGGATAAATAAAGAAATAAAAGGGAGTGAGGGAGTGGGAAATCAAGGAAATGGGTAATATCCAAAACAAAGCCGTTTTAAAGAAAGCCCCCTTGGGTGCATCTTGGCACACTGGGAGGATGTTGTCAGAAAGCAAGAGGACTTTCACTAAGTACTGCAATCAATGGTGGCCACTATAAGCTGAATTTAAATTGGGAAGAATGATTGGAATTCATCAATTTTTATGCTTACCCAGTTTGCCAAGGTCCTTCTTAGGAAGGGACTTGCTGGAAAAACTGGATGCAAAAATTTCTTTTGAACAAGGAAAAATGGAAGTAACCTTTTGACAAAATTAGAAAACAGACAAGTTTGGTTCACGCTACTAGATTGAAAGGATGCCTTTTTCTGCTTGCCCGTGGCAACTGAAAGCCAGAACCTCTTTGCCTTTGAATGGGAAAATCCTAATAGAGGATGAAGAACTCAGCTTACTTGGACAGTGTTACCACAGGGGCTCAAGAATAGCCCCACCATATTCGGGAACTGTGATCTTGAAGCTTGGAAGACCTCTTGGGAAAAGGGGACGCTGTTGCAATACGCAAATGATAGCTACTGAAGAAGAAAAGGAATGGGTATAATGGACTTACTAAAGTTTTTCAGCACTAATTCTGTGAACCCAGCCTCTTTCCTTAGTCATGCTGGCATCAGGGCCATGCACACGGTATATACTCCAGCTGACCAGACTTAAAGGATACACCCCTAGAAGATGCGGAGGATTGGTATGTAGATGGCAGCAGCACGAGTCCCACATTCAGTTTTTGGGACCAGATGACCCTGGAGGTCTCTCCCAACCCTAACGACTGAGGACTCTCATTAGCAGAGGAGCCCCCCCATTCCCTGATATGTCCCCGCATTCCCCCCAGAAGCCACGGGCAGCCATCTCTCCTCAGCCCCTCTGTGCTCCATGAGGGACCACAAAATGGCCGCCCTCCCCGAGGGCCCCCTCAGCCTCCCTCCTGTGCCCACCTGCGCTGTGAGGGGGGAGCTGAAGCTGTGCCCCCCTTTTTGGGTCTCCTCGAAAAAAAATCGACATTTTGAAGAACTGGGGTGGAAAACGGCATTTTGTGGTTATACAGCACACGGTAAAGAGCAAAATTTCAACAATTTGGGTGGAAAAATGAGGGGTCACACCCCAGGCCTGTTCTGAGAGAATAGTTTTATTTTGGTAAAATTTTAATTTGAGTGGATAAAGTTTTGAGAGGACAAAGTTTTATTTTGGTAAAATCCACCCTTTGCAGCCCAAAAACTCAATTTGAGGTCAGGACACCTGCTTAGTCCGTGCCTTGAGGAGCTTAAAAGGTTTAGGGGCATGCTTTCGTGGGGGATTTCTCCAAATTAGGTTAAGAAATCTTTCCAACCTTAAAGATTTTATAATTTCAGGTTAAAAATATCTTTTGAAGGGACCACAAAATGGCCGCCCTCCCTGAGGGCCCCCTCAGCCTTCCTCCTGTGCCCGGCCTGCGCTGTGAGGGGGGAGCCGACGCTGTGCCCCCCTTTTTGGGTTTCCTCGAAAAAACCCTCAACTTTGAAGGACTGGGGGGTGGAAAACGGGGTTAGGGGTTGTAGAGCACACAGTAAAGCGCAATATTTCAAGAATTTGGGTAGAAAAATGAGTATCCTTTATGAATGGATAGGGGACTATCCATTAATCCATGAATGGATAGGGGACTATCCAACTAACTGGTTTCAGTTAGGACAGAGTTATTTTTCCTCCTAGTAGCTGGTTGGGTGGCTGGTGGATTAGGATGAGAGGAGTGCTGATAACATGCTGATGTTTTAATTGCTGCAGAGCAGTGCTTACACCAAGCCAAGGACTTTGCAGCTCCTCGCTCTGTCCTGCCAGCGGGCAGGCTGGGGGTGCAGCAGCAGCTGGGAGGGGACAGACCCGGGACAGCTGACCCCAACTGGCCAAAGGGCTATTCCATACCATCTGGGGTCATGCTCAACAATATATAGGGGTGGCTAGCTGGGGAGGGGGCCGGCTGCTCGGGGATGGGCTGGGCATCGGTCAGCGGGTGGTGAGCAACTGCATTGTGCATCACTTGTTTTGTACATATTATTATTTTTTTTTATTATTTTCTATCTTAATAAACTGTCTCTATCTCAACCCACAGGCTTCACTTTCCCGTTTCTCTTCCCCCATCCCAGAGAGGGAGCGGGGAGGGTGAGCGAACGGCTGGGTGGTGTTGAGCTGCCGGCAGGGTTAAACCACATCACGGAAGTATTTGCATGTGATTGTTCCCCGGATCAGTGGTAGTTGTTTGAGTCATAATTATTTTCTCCTTTATAATAATTGTAGCAGCTTGAAACATAGTGCTAGAAGTGCTTTCTGCAAATTTACTGACTGACAAGCAAATTTGATGAACTAATAAGACTGTCACAATGGACGTTTGCTCAATTTTAGAGCAGTTTTTTGGATTTTTTGGAGTTTTTGGAGTTTTTGGACATCCTTAATTGCCGTGCTTTCATTGTGGGAACCTCCTCCAGAAAGAAAGGGTCTTGTTTTTATAGCTATTGAGCAGCTACGGAGATTGTTGTTCCTAATCTTCTTTCTTCTAAGGGGGAAAAAAATCACCAAGAGGGTAGTGTACCTTATACATACCCATCAATGGGACCTAAGACAGCTTTATAGAGACTTGTGCCATCTGCTTAGATCTGTGGTGGGATGAACTCTAGGAAATAGCATTCAGCATGTGCCCTCAAATGAAGAAAGGGATTTGGCACTGATTTAGAAGCTGTACTAATGCAAGAGAAAGAGGCCCAGGCTATTCAGGAAAGTTAACAACCCTCTTTTGTCTTTCAGACAATTTCAATCCTATTTTACAAGATGATCCACTTGATGGTGATGATGATGCATCCTCAGTCTCTGGAGATGAACTACCAGAAAAAATGCCTGGGAGACCAGAGGAAAAATTCCTCTGTTTCAGTAGGTAAAGGAAGATGGGTCCCCATTATGTTTACGTTCTTAGGACTGCTGAGTCTTTGTAAGCAGTTTCAGCTGTTAAAAGTGCAAGGGGTGGTAGAGGAAGGGGGAACATCAAGTTTGTGTGTTGAAGGGGCACTCGGTATTCTCAAGAAGAATGTGTGAAGGGACTCAAGTTCTAATGAAGTCAGTTGCTCTAAATGATCCAAGTGAAAAGCCCAGGCTTCTCTTCCTAAGCCAAAGTGATCCACAGACTGCTAGAACGTGTTGACTGATTCTATGGCATTCTTTGAAGGACTCAAGACCACATAAACATGCTGTCTGTCCTTTTAGCTAAAAATAACCAACTTTCTGGACTTGTGTTGCCGCCTTTTGCCCTTCTGTTTTCCAGGACTGTTAAACGAGTAGTGAATTCTGTAGCAGAAAGAAAACTGAGAAATGGCTTGTCAAAAAACCGTGAGAAAAATTCAGACGGTGTTTTGATTTGTTACCATTAAGCCACCAAATTGTGTTATCTTTTGGTATTTTAATGTGGATGTCACGTAAGCCCACGGTTGGCAAGTTAGATTATGTTGTCACAGTCGGGTCAGTTATTTTTCTCACTTTCTGCTGCTGTGGTGTCCAGAAAATGTTCTGTCCTTTTGAGCAAGGTTAACTCTCTAGCATGTTTGATTTAAGCCAGTAAAGGTGCAGCCTTATTGTAGTGGGGAAAAAGCAAATGCTTCTCGCAAATGTATTTCCTAGCAGGAAAGCAAGATTGCCAGGCTATTAATTTGCAATCTTGGTTTAGTAAAGAATGGGAAACCTAAGGGAAGAAGATGAACCAATTAGAATGACTGACTAAATTAACTGGGAATGTTACATGTGTTTAATGTACCGCTGTCATTTAACCAATCCAGTTGTGTGCTGCTTTAGATACGGCCCATGTGGTTCAGTGCCCACATCCATTTTTTTCTAGAAAAGCTGTTCTGCTCCTTTCTTGCTACCTTCTCCATTTCACTTGACAGATGTAGAGATCTCTCAGGTACTTAAACTTGAGACCTTCTGAAGATTGGTGTGTATGGGAAGTGATGAGATCCAGACTGGTGTGTGCTGAGAGATAAAGTTGCTGTGCTCCCCCATATCAGGTAGCAGCCCAGGTGTCGTCTGTGTATTCGGTTAGACAGTCCATGGGTACACTTGAGGAGTCATTACTTGGCCCAGCCAAATGAATAGCAGGCACAAGAGAGCTGGGCAGGATTTCTTAGGGGGAGGTATGGCACAAGATTGTAAGAAAATGGGTTTGATAGTCTTCCTGATCACAGAACAGCTTATTACTTGCTGGAATATGGAGATTATTTGCGGGGGGGAGAGGGGAGAAGTATGTAGGAAAAGTACTTGGGACATCTGTGTGTCTATTCAGCACCTCATTTCTAAACTTGCTTTCTTATGACTCTTGTTCTAGGAGTGCTTACTACTACTTCCACATTGTCCATACCAAATGTTGCAGTGAGGATGTTGCTAGCAGCTCAGGAAGCTGGGAGGTGCTGCTAAGAGACCTCTGTTTGTGGAAAGAAATGCTGCTCATCTCAGTGGGCTCCAGAAAGTAGTTTTCATTGCCTCCTCAGACCGTGTGCTCCCAGGAGATGGCTCTGTATCAGACTGCATGTCGTGTACCTTTTGTAGCCTTCTTTTTTATTCTGTTTGTAAGGCAAAGGTCTGGGGCTTCTCTTTGTTTTGTTTTTACATGTACAGCTTGTGCTGTTGCAGTATGTGCTATAAAAGCCTTAGAATTGATAAAACGCTTCATTTGCACACTGATGTGGTTTTTACTCGAAAAAATAAAAATAAACAGATTTGGTGTTTTTGCATTGAGGCAGGAAATCCTTTTTGTTGTTTGGCATCACCATCTTAAGATATTTGTGCCTTTAGTAAAAACATTAGAGAGCCGTACAAGTGAGGACAGACCCGTTACATGACTGGATAGATATGTCTTAACAGGCTATTCTGTGTGTTATAGTTTTCTTATCCAGGCTTTCCTTTTCACTAGCTAATGCAAAATGCCCAGAAGACAGCAGCAAGCACAGTTGATGTCCCAGATATCCATTTGTGGTGGGAGAACGTTGGACCTGCCTTGAAACTTACTTTTCTAACTCTACTACAGAACGTTCCAGCATTTTCTCTGGTTGTGTTGCTTGCTACATCTGATGTGTGTCACTCAGATCTTCCAGAAGAGGTATTTCTGTCAGTACTTTGCTTCCTGTTTCTTCAGTTTCTTGTTAATTTAGGAATGCTTTCAGCATCAAAATGCTGTGCTTTCTTTCAGTCAGTGTATCATACAATCCTTTCATTGAGATGTAACTCTACAGGTGTTTCTTAGAGGTGATATTTGAACTTGCCATGCCAAGCTGTGAAAATCTAGCCTTTTCAAGCCAAGAAGATAACTTCAGTTTGTCTTCCTCAGGTTATTACTAACGTTAACAGGTACTCATCTTTCTGGAATAGAGTATGATTTTTTTTGTGACCTTAAATCTGAAGTGTCTTTTCTCCTTCTGCTTTAGATCCAAAAAGTATTTATTAAGGAATTTGGAGAAGTTTACAAGTAAGGAGGACAGAGCAAAAGTTTTTGAGTCCCTAATTCTAAATCAAACTGCTAACCTCCCGTAAAGAAAGCAGGTAAGGATGTAAGAAGTACATCTAAAAGCTTCCTAACTGTAAGTTACTAGCTATTTGGTATTTGCTTTGCTGGTCATTTTCTATTGGTCATTTTTCATATGCTTGTATTTGAGTACTGTGAATTGGCTAATTTTTCCCGATTAATTGAAGTTCGTCGGATATTGGAAGTCCTGCCTGTAGCATCACCAGCTGAGCCTCAAGAGCCGACAGGGGAAGAAGTAGGAGTGCTGGAGGAGGAAGAGGAGGATACCTTGTGTGAACTTAGAATTTTCTTGAGGGAGGTTACTCAGAGACGTGCCACTGACAGACGTTTCAGGGAATTTACAAAGCCCGTTGACCCACAGAAGGTAAACGAGTGTTGATCTGTGCGTACCATCTTATCTGTGTGTATTTGTAGTTTCTCAGTGTTTGTATTTCTCAGCATTTTGGGGAAGGTTTAACTTTGTTTTTAGGACTGCACTACTGCACTGTTGTGATTTTGCAAGAAGCAAGCCGGGCTTTTACTTCTGCTGACTCTCCAATATCTGTGATTGGATTATTGGCTGAAAGCCCTGGTTTCATTCTAAAACGTCAGACCAAATGCCAGCACAGTTTGCTCATGAAAAGGCTTTGATATGTAGGCATGTTAGAGCACTGAAAAGCACAGAGATCTTTCTTTATAATTACAAACAGTATTTACAGGACTATTGTAAAGAAGTCTGAAGCTCTTTAGTGGACTGTCAGTTTCTGTGGGAACAGGAGTAGAAGCAGCAGTTTGTAAAAGAAGTTTTGAGATTCTGTACTCTGTTTCATCTGGAACTCCTCGCTATGAGATCAGCCTTAAGTGCTGTGTGTTTTCTTTTCCTCCCATTTGCTGCTTAGGTCCCCTTTTCTCCTTTCGTGGATTCAATAAGTCTAAACTAGGGGCATATACTTCAAAGACAGATGTAACTGGAATATGCCCGCGTACCAGCAAAGTCCTGTTCACGTAGGCATCCACTGACTTTTCTTCCCCTTTCCTCCTAGGTTCTTGAGGTGTGAAAAAACTAGACAAATACAGATGTCCTCACGCAAACTAGTCATTAGGCTCCTCTTAGGGTCTGAGTAAAGAAATCAGCACCCCTGGGCCCAGTTACGTCATTCTAAAGTAGATGCCTGGAATAGATACTTCAGAGGTGCAATGCATGCGCCTTTTTCTCCATGTCAACAACAGGGAGAATGTCAGATGGCTTACTCAGTTTTCATTGCTGTGATTTTCCTGAAGCAAAGTGAAATGACTCTCCCACCCTCGGTGTTTCTTCTCTACCATGCACATGCTTCTGATCTCTCTTCTTCCTTTTTTCCTCTCCTAGCAGCTATAACACCAGTTGAAAGAGCCCTTCCATTTCTGAGAAGTGAAATGGTTAATTTCAGCATCTTCTGATGTGTCACAAGTATTCAGGGTTTTAAGAAGACATTTATTTCAAGTTTTCCAACTAATTTTGGTAGACAGTGTGCAAGTCTAAGAAAACCTCTGAACACATCTATTTGATTGGCAGGCACCTGATTATGCAACAATCATTAAAGAGGCAATGGATCTTTCAACAGTTCTCAGTAAAACTGACTTGCGCCAATGCCTAACTGCAGGAGACTTTCTGAAGGATATTGATCTAATCTGTAACAATGCCTTAGAATACTACCCAGATCAAAGACCTGCAGGTGAGGATGTGCTTTTTGTCCCTACTTCAAAAAATCTGTCAAATGTATAGATGGATAAATGCTGTGTGTGGAGAGTAGCCTTTGGATGGATTAGATGATTTTGGATATCCACAGAGAACATTTCTTACCGGACTGTAAATATTTTAGCATTTTGCTGCTTGGGCATGGAATTGTGATCTAAGTGTTCACAGGGAACTAGTGCTTTTGTTTGACTAACTAACTTCTATGTTGTTATGCTGAAACTATTCACTGAGATAACCTTTCAGAACCAGCCGATGAAGAGAGCAAAATTTTCTGTGATCCAAATAGTTTCATTGCTGGGTAGACAATATTCAGTGAATGTCTGTAAAATTTCAGATCGTCTCGTTAGGAACAGAGCCTATGTTTTGCAAGACACTGCATATTCTATAGTGATGAAAGAAATGCATGCAGAGTTTGGGTGACTTTGGGAAGAACTTAAAGAATCTTGTGAGAAAAGAGGTATGTGCTTTGATGCTAAGGAGTTCAGGACTTGTCTCTGCATTTGTAACCCCAAATGCCAAAGATCTTTGCTATCTATTCTTTATTGCAAGGTCTCACCTCTCCAGCGCGTGCTCCATATAACGACTCCGAGGCGCCACAGCAAAAGCCTACTACTGAATGCAACAAAGCAGATCAAGAGAGTAAGGAAAATGCAAAGATGAGAGCGGCACCTGGAGGTGCCAGTACACCCCTTTCTAATGGCAAGTTGCATTTCATTCCGTTGCTCGTGTCATTCCTACCTTCTCTGTTCTGGTGACATAACAGGTTTCTCTGATGCCTGGCTCTTTATGCCAGAGGCATTATGTTTTTGAGTTTACTTCAACATGTGAGAGATAAATCCAGAGGTCATTCATTCAATATAGTTATGAATTCAAGTTCAAAGGAAGATGGTTTACAATCTAGAAAACTGGCTTTGATGACCCCACTGAGATTTAATAGCCCCTAAATTGCTAATTCTTGAGGTAAAAAATGTTGTGTATGGGAGTTTCGGAATACTCAACCAGTTTTTAGTTATGCAAAATGGTATTTTTCCCGCATTCCACCCTTCCCTTGCCCAAATGCTGAAATCTTTGCTACCAAATACCGTGATTCCAGTTGAAGGAGGGAAGTCTAACTAGTGTGAGTGGGAATTTTGCCACGGACTTCACCCATATCTTTTTGCAATACTTTGTGAATACTGCGAATGTTGGGCTTTTCTGTTGGGCAAAACCACAAAGTTTTTTTTTTTTTTTTCACAAAAGGTGAACTGAATCAGGAAGCATACGAGGTATAAGTCCTTACATTTTTTTCTCCTTTGAATATTCCTTCAAAGTGGTCTCTTTAATTAAACTCTTCCAAACACGTAGTCAGCTTTTGAAGTCTGCAGCTTGATAACAGACTTGAAGAAGAGCTTATTTCCAAAGGCTTTTCTGATGTTCATCTATATTGGTTCACGTAATTGTATTAATACTTCCCATCCAAAGTAAGACTCCTCTGCATGTAAAGTCTTGAAGGTGATTGTTCTGTGAATGAAATTATGTAGCTGTGGTTTTGTTTTGTTTTGTTTTTTAATCTAATAGCAAACTGACCCCATTAACTTTCAACTCTTTTCTCGACTTAGCTACATACAGACAATGGGACCTCAGTTCCTTTGTTTTCCTTGTCAGTCAAGTAAGGTGAAGATAATGGATTTTGAAGAAAGAATTCTTTTGGTAACGTTTTGGATTGCGTTTTATGCTGTCTCTTTGTAGGTGCGTCAGAAAGAAAGCGCAGAAGGAACAAATCTGCAGGTACTAGAGCAAAGAGAAGAAGGAGTTTTCAATTCGATAAAGAGAATGAAGTACCGGAAGATGACCAAAACGGTAGTGGTGAAGAAGAGTTTCTGGAAGAAAATGTTTCTGACATATATCAAGCTGAAGGTGAGTCCACACAAAATTATTTTCTGGAAGAAAGTGAAAGCGTTCTTCAAGAACAACAGACAAATAGCAATGAAATAGCATTTTCTGGGATAGACATTGAGAGAAGCGGGGGAGATTTTGATATGACTGAACCTGATGCTGAAAAGGAGAGTGCCAAGTTTCCTGGACATTCAGCACAAAGATGGGAAACTCAATTCTGAAGAGCAAAATTCAAGCGGTAAATGAAAAGTCCAACAGGTCATTTAGCACCTTCTTCTTGCTGAGGACAATTGCACTATTTATTAGCTCTAGCCTTCAATTTCACTCTATTTTTTCTGTTACAGCTCTCAAAAATCAGCACACGGTTTATTCCGTAATGATGGTGCTCCTCTAATTATGTAAGCCAAGCCCACGTGTTTCTGTAGGTGCTGTTTGTTTTTTTTTTGATTCTAAAGTCTGTTTTTTCAAATGGTGCCTAACTGAAAGCCAGCGATCACTGACAACCTTTTATTGTAGGAGGCACTTCCCAATAACGAGCAGCTTAGGTGAAAAAGCTGCACTTCAAGATGTGTGGATCCAGAGTAACATGTGGCATAGGAGATTTATGCCCTAGTGTTGCAGTGTAAGATGTGTTTCCTAACCTCAATTGGCAACATGACTGTTTTTTCCCCGCTATTACCCTTTTCTCCAGTGCTTTTGGTTTGATGGGGTGTGGGGAGTTTTTTTTTTGTCTCAGTTTCAGATATTTATGGAGCAGTGACGTTAGCTGGAAAGAAGGGAGAAGCCAAGTATTTCCCAGTGAAGATGGTAACAATTCTGTCTCTGTATGTGTAGAAAGAGATTGTTTTGCAGGTACAGGATAGTTCATTGGGGCTGTATTCTACATAAACAGAAAACCTGGCTGAAGAAATTTGTGTCATTCCAGATTCTTGGACACTTCCAGTGACTCCTGCTGGACATTCTCAGGTAGGACAGCAAGAGATGGGTGTTGAGAACACCGTGGAAGCTTCTACAGAGCCAGACAATGTAGTTACTGTGGATCACTATGAGCTCAAGGTATGTGTAATTCCAGCTGTCACCTGTGGCTTCCCGACTCCTGCATCCACCAGCTCCTGCCTG
>JAACYO010018166.1:0-14981 GCA_011074415.1 Stictonetta naevosa
AACCCCGTTCCCGCGGGTCCTGTCACTGGTGTTAATGGAGAAAAGGTCTCCTGCCTCTCGACACCCCCTTACGAGGAAGTTGTAGACTGTGATGAGGTCTCCTCTCAGCCTCCTCTTCTCCAGGCTGAACAGGCCCAGTGACCTCAGCCATTCTTTGTACGTCTTCCCCTCCAGGCCTTTCACCATCTTCGTAGCCCTCCTCTGGACACTCTCCAACAGTTTCATGTCCTTTTTTTATACTGTGGTGCCCAGAACTGCACACAGTACTCGAGGTGAGGCCGCACCAGCGCAGAGTAGAGCGGGACAATCACCTCCCTTGACCTACTAGCGATGCCATGCTTGATGTACCCCAGGACACGGTTGGCCCTCCTGGCTGCCAGGGCACACTGCTGGCTCATGTTCAACTTGCCGTCTCCCACGACCCCCAGATCCCTCTCTTCTAGGCTGCTCTCCAGCGTCTCATCGCCCAGTCTGTACGTGCAGCCAGGGTTTCCCCGTCCCAGGTGCAGGACCCGGCACTTGCTCTTATTGAACTTCATGCGGTTGGTGATCGCCCAGCTCTCCAACCTATCCAGATCCCTCTGCAAGGCCTTTCCACCCTCATTCGAGTCCACAACTCCTCCAAGTTTGGTGTCAATGCAAAAGTGTGTCCCATGCAAAAGTCAGCAGTTTCCTAAAAAAAACCACCTCCTTGGTCCTCTTATCTCCCAGACTCGAGTCTCAATGTTCACCCTTCAAACCCTCTACTTACACAAATTGCATGATACAAGAACTATCTACACTAATCACTCTGTTATTCTTAAATAGAAGGTTATATTTCATCATGCGGCCCTAGCATTGTTCCATACTGACACGAATCAAATGAACACATTTCACAATCCCCCATTTCCTTTTTTCATGGTATTGATTCGTGTTTTTTTTCCAATTGAGTCAATACTTGCCGAATTGGTACCAATTTTGGATCTTCTTTTCTTTTTATTATCATCAGGGAATGGGTTTTCCCTTCCCCTGGTTCTGGGTCAACAGGTACCACAGATATTTGCATTCCTTGTATAAGCGAGTGTATTACTCTGGTAAAACAGGGTATTAAACATGGAATTATTAACAACCCTTCACATATTCCCAATACAACTATCCTGGTTCTAGTAAGCCAACCACCACCCATAAAGTCCCTCCATAATTCTCTTAAATTGATTTCATTCCAAGTTTGAACTGGGACATGTGCAATTTTCTTCATTTCTTTTTACTTCATTCACAGCTTTTCCTTCATCATCAATCTCTAAACAGCAATTACTAAGGTTAAATTTTCCACAGATTCCTCCTTCTTGTGCTAGCAAATAATCTAAAGCTAAGTGATTTTGACACAAAGCAGTTCTCATCTTGGTATTTTGTTTTGCAATTAATCCGAGTGCATCTCTGGTTTTATTCACAACTATTTCTACTACAGCTTGCAACCTAATTATTCTATTAAGCACATATATTGGGGTCCTATAGCCCCAGGATCCATACTCCAACAAGCACAACCCCAATTTGAGGGTCCACAGTAATGATAACTCCTGTCCCACGGATCATCTCTTCTCCAATCAGTGTAACACGTAGAAACCACTGTTCCACCTTTTCTAGGACAAATGTACTTGGGCTGGTTACTATATCTCCTCCAACTCAGGCTTCCACAATCAGTATATGGGTCTTCATCTATAATATCACAAGCATCAAAGGTTATCGACACTGAGGTATTCAGGGTGGTTACAACTTCACTTGTTCCAATTAATTTGCCTACTTTGGAATCTGTCTTCATTTCTACCCAATATTGATAAGGGAGTTCTTTTGGATCATAGCATACGGTCCTGTCACCTTCTCTGCATAGAGCATACTGAGTTAGGTTAAAAATGCAGCTTCCTATTTTCTGGCCTTTACAGTCATAGACAGTATGATACACCAATGTTTGGGAGCTCAACCATCCTCTTCTAGTAGTTACTATACATTGACTGCAGTTGTTGGCCATAGCTTGGGCCAAGAAACTCACCCCAAGTAGGACTAGAAGAGGTCCAGTAAGGGCCATAGTGATCGGCGGTCACAGCCCGAAGGGGTTGCAGCCCTTGGCAGACCTTCCCAGCCGCGGCACCAGTTCCCTATCTGGTCTTGCCCTCTTCCCTAATCTCAAAGGGGTGTACACTGTGGATAGCTTACTGTTACCTTCAGGGGATAATGCTTAACTGATCCCTGTTATTGATAAATCTCTTCCCTTAATAGGTATCTATTCAAGAGTTTCTCTGTTTACTAATTTTACAGGAGTAATTACAATAAAATTCCCACAGCAACTTAGCTTATACTCTTTGATGAAGGCTTCTTCAGGCCCACCTGATAGTTTAGTTTCTCCTGGTTCCAATGTTACTTTCCACTCTTCTACTGGACCTTTTACTTGAGACACATGTCCATCCTTTTTCAGCAGTTCTCACAGCTGTTTCCTTGTTAATAGATAACAGCTAATAGATAACAGTTAATAAATATCACCTGTTTTCTTGCTAATAAAACAAGAAAGGGTCCTTCCTAGAGGGGAGATAAGCTTTCTTTTTTCCATGTTTTTATTAGAACCCTATCTCCCAGTTTTAACTGGTGAATTGTAAATCCTAAAGGTGGTGTCTGAGCCATCATCCCAGTTTCTCTTAGCTCTTTTAATCTTCTACCAATGGTAATTATATATTTCTGGATATTAAGATCCTCAACTACATTGTTCCCTAGGGGCGACCCTTGAGAATAAGGCATGCTGTATAACATTTCATATGGTGATAATCCAGTCTCACTGTGTGGTTTAGTTCTAATGTTTAAAAGTGCCAATGGTAAGCATTTCGTCCAGGGCATTTGTGTCTCGATCATTAATTTAGCCAATTATTGTTTTATTTGATTCATTCTTTCTACTTTCCCCGAGCTTTGTGGGTGCCACGGAGTGTGGTATTCCCACTGAATATCTAATGATTGACATAATAATTTTATTATTTTAGAAGTGTGTGCCCTGATCAGAATCAATATACTGGATTATCCCATATCTAGGTACTAAGTGTTCTAATAACATTTTTACCACCGTTCCATGCCCCAATGGCAGGAGAAAAAGCAACCTGAGATGGCAAGGTGTCTCCTGAATCACCCCTCTTTGTTCCCTCCTCTAAACTCTTTACATTCCTGATGTTATCACCAACCATGGGGCTTGTCAACCCCCGTGGCCACACTCCCACATCTCCCCCTTCTTTAACATAAAAAAGCGCGATTAACACAAATTAAGAAAGCACGATTAACACAAACTAAAACACAGAGAAAAACTACCAGGTATACTAGTTCTATCTTTAACAAACTTTGTAACCACATCCCTGGGAGAGGCAAGTACTGAGTGGTGCCCAGCCAGGGGGGCTCTGTCTGCCCCTCCAACTCCTGGAGTCCTTGTTTGTGGGTCCTGCATAGGCCAGCGGGACCCTTCCAGACGTTGTTTTTTGTTTGAGCTGGAGTCCAAACCGCAGAGGAGGGTGCTGTGATCATGTTAAGGCAGATGATGAGACGGCCGGACGGACCCATGGTGCTGACACCCATCTAGGACCGGCTTGTTAAAACACAAGCACAACCTCAGCCCCCAAGTTATTAGAGTGTAGGGCCCTTCCCAATAATTGGTGCTGTATTTTTTTTTATTTTTATTTATTTATTTATTTATTTTACCATGACTTGTGCTCTTTCTTTAAATGAGTTTCTCCCAGATCTGTCTCCTATATCTATCTGTTGCCTTTTCTCCTGCACGGACAGATGCAAGGACCTTCCTCTGTCCATTGATTTAAAAAATTTAATAACATAGTATACTTTATCTATCTTTTCCTGGGGGTCACACGCCTACTCCCCCTTCTTTGTTTTAGAAGCTGTCCTGGTTTTAGTTAGGATAGAGTTAATTTTCCTCCCAGTAGCTCGTTGTGGTGGTTTTACCGTGCTAGGCAGCTGAACACCACAACCGCTCTCTCACTCCCCCTCCTCAGATGAGGAGGGGAAGAAGTAAAGGAAAGAACAACACACAGGTTAAGGATAATTTAATTAAAGAGAATAAAATATTATTATGGAAATATTATTATTAATTAAACAATTCAACTAAAGGGAAAAAAGGGAAAGGGGAAGAGGGAGGGGGAAAGGGAATAACAAAACAAAACAAGTAAAGGCTATGTGGAAGTGCAGAGGAAAGAAATTACTCTCTACTTCCCACAAATGAGCGATGCTTGACCACATCCTTGAAGCAGGGCCTCAACACACATAGCCGGTGTTCAGGATGAGGACAGACGTTTTCACGAGAGCCCACCCCTCCCATCTTCTTCCTTTTTCCACCTTTTATTGCTGAGTGTGACATCATATGGTATGGAATATCCCTTTGGTTGGTTTAGGTCAGCTGCCCTGGTGATGTTTCTTTCTCACTTTTTTGCCCACCCCCTAGGAAGGTTAGAGAAAGTCCTGATGCTGTGCCAGCACTGCTCAGCAGCAGACACAACACTGGTGTGATACCACTGCTGTTCTAGCTACAAGTGCAGAGCGCAGCACTGTATGGGATGCTGCAGGGAAAGTTAACATCCCAGCCAGACCCAGTACACTCGTAGGGTGCTATGTTTTGGATTTAGGATGAGACTAATGTTGATAACACACTGATGTTTTACTTGCTACAGAGCAGTGCTTACACTAAGCCAAGGACTTTTCAGCTCCTCCCTCTGTCCTGCCAGCGGGCAGGTTGGAGGGTGCAGCAGGATCTGGGAGGGGACAGACCCAGGACAGCTGACCCAAACTGGCCAAAGGGGTATTCCATACCATCTGACGGCATGCTCAACAATATATAGGGGTGGCTAGCCGGGGTGGGGGGTCGGGTGCCTGGGAACAGGCTGGGCATCGGTCAGCGGGTAGCAGGCAACTGCACCGTGCATCACCCGCTCCGTACACATCATTATTATTATTATTTTATTTTCTGTCCCAATAAACTGTCTCTATCTCAACCCACAGGCTTCAGTTTTTCTCGTTTCTCTCCCCCATCCCAGAGGGGGGGGGGAGGGTGAGCAAACGGCTGTGTGGTGTTTAGCTGCTGGCCGGGTTAAACCACAACAGAAGCATACATAAGTTTATACAAAGGAACACTTAAATAATACAGCTGGACACAAAAATATATATTTTTAGATAAATTCACATCAGTAATTTTATAAAGCTCTCTTCTGTACTAAGGGGTCCTGAAATTTTAGGACTAAAACATTAGCTTTGTAATGTAAAAGGGTTATCATGACAGTCCTCAAAGGCCACTAAATAGCACACTGACATATTCAAGGCTATCAGCTTATATTTCAGTCTGTGTATTCAAGCTTTGAGGTCCTTTTATGATTATGCAAACATCAGAAATATAGTGGTATAATAAATGGTACTTATGAAAGCAGAGTTTTAGAGCCAATATTAAATTTGCAGGCTCAAAACACCCACTTAATATTTAAACAAGTATTTGATACTACTGCTTGTTCAAAAATAGAAAGAGTAAATGCACTTACATAAAAATAACTTTTACTGTTCAGCAAGCGTGCTCATGTGATTTTTATATTAGTGCAAACTTAAAAAACAAACAAACAAATCCACCATATGACTTTTTAAAATAAATGATGCCAATTCACCTTTCCCCTACTTGAGTACATTTACATTAAGGCTTTGAATCATCTGACCCACGATTTTACAACATTAAAATGAACGGGTCCACATGGATGTCTCACTGAGATTTAGCATGAATAGAATTAAAGCTCACCACCTTAAGGAAACAAAGTCACCTTAACTATATTCCTTTTTGTCTCCAAACTAGAACATAAAGTTTAATAGTAACAGTATTTCATGGCAAGAGACGAGTACTTTTTTGTTTGTTTGCTTGTTTTTTTGTTTTGTTTTTTTTTAAAAAAAAAAAGTATATTATTAATTTAATGGCAACATCTTTGGAGAAACTTCCAGTTTTTGTTGTACAACACTGCTTTCTGGTGGTGATTCAGGCATGGGGAGTTCATTCAGTTCAACGTGCTGTAAATATAGCCCCACTTTTCCCCTTTAATAGTTCCAGGGCCCTACATAGAGCATACAGCTCACAAGCCTGAGGTGACCATGATGGACTCAAAGGTCCTGATTCCACAGGTTCTAGGTCCTTATTAATTATTGCATATCCTGATCTGGCCATTTTATCATATAGTACTGAACCATTTTTAATTTGCTCCCTTTTCTCTGGTCCCAGGTCTTCAGTTTTGTCTGACCCATCTAGGAATTTTACTGTGGCAATTCCTACAGCCCTTGGTTACCTAGTAAGAGTGTCTTGCAGGGGATTTAGGACCTATCACCCACCCACGAATGCTATAGGAATCGCTTCGGTCCTTCACCGGCCAAGTCCCTCGCGGGAGATTGGAACCGCGGTTAAACCTCCACACTTGTTTCGGAACTAAGTTCCATCTCAGTCACACTCTTACACACACAGGCAACCGAATCCCACCCAACCGAACGGTATACGCCTTAAATACTTACGACTCCATCGTCTTCGTTCGGATCTTCGCGCGCATAATTATGGGTAAAATACAATGCTGCAGCCGGCAAGGGAGCTCATAAAAAAATCAAATTCTTTGCTTGCCTTTATTCAGGTTCAGGATGGTGTTAGTCCCGACATGACTCAAACAGGAGCCACCAAATGGTGGGGCGCCCCTCCTAGATCAAGTCAGAATTCAGGAACCAAGACCATACCAGACGAACCCCCAATTGTGATAAATGACTGAGTCCCAAATAGGATTCTAATTAAAGTTGATAATTTATTAAGCGAATAGAGGCAAGCAAACAGCGCTGGGTGTGCCGGGAGTCTCTGCTCCACCAAGACGCACACCTGTTACATCAGGTGGCTGATTTTTATGCTCCTAGACTAATACATATTCATCACTATTCCTAGAAAAGGCAGGGTTATTATAATTAGTTCCCGGAATCCAAACCCTCTCCGGACGCATGCGTATCAGTCTCTGGTGGTCTCTCTGGGGGTCTCTTGTGCTGAAGGCTCATAGTCTTCCTCCCAGGCTTTGTCCTTCGGTTGTCCTTCAACCCCCCCTTTCTCCTTATTTGGTGGATCTCTTTGCTGGATATCAGAGGCTTGGGCAGAGTCCCATGCAAAAGTCAGCAGTTTCCTAAAAAAAAACTCCTTGGTCCTCTTATCTCCCAGACTCGAGTCTCAATGTTCGTCCTTCAAACCCTCTATTTACACAAATTGCTGGACCCTTCCTTTGCATGATACAAGAACTATGTACACTAATCACTCTGTTTTTCTTAAATAGAAGGTTATATTTCATCATGTGGCCCTAGCATTGTTCCATACTGACACGAATCAAATTAACACATTTCACACCTTGTACAAGCAATGGCTTAGCTGGGAGCAAGTGTGCCAGGGCCTCTTTCTGGTTTACCCATAAATTATATGAATTAAGATCTTTTTTTTTTTTTCTTTTTGGGTGGGAGAGGGTCTGGAATGAGGAGAACGGTGATGGTGAGGCAAGGCACCTTCATGACCTTCACAGGTCAGAAGAGCTCAGACCTACCACATCCTGGTGATCTCCCCCCATTCTGAGCACTTCTGGCCCCACAGTGCACTGAGGCCTCCCTAAAACTGCTACAGCACTTTCTCTCCTCCCACCTCCTGAAGTCCATCCTTGTTCTCCAGAGGAGGGCCTGTGACAATGATGTAGCTGGGCTAGGATTAAGGCTGACTAACTCTACCCCATTCTCTCCTCATTCCTGCGCCGGGAAGCAACTTAGGATAAAATAAAATAATTTTTAAAAAATTGTCCTATAACCATTGAGGATTTGCCACCCTGAACAGCTGGAGCAGGGTTCCTAAGTGCTGTGATGCTACAAGAGGTATGCTCTGACTACAAACCCTCCTTCTCTAGAAGAAGCCCAAAGCGGATGCAGGAGGAGAGCAAAACTACCTGTTGTCCTCTGCAGAAAGGCCCGGCTGGTGTTGCATGGAACAGCACACGCAGGAGTAGAATAGGGAAACAGGCTGCAGAAAGGAAGCAATGGCAAAAGCAGATATGAAGCTGCGAGAAAGGAAGCAGAAATCACAAATAATTATTATGAAGCTTAATGAGGAATAACGGCAAGATGGAGAGATTTAGGAAACGGTTCCAAGCCAAGATGACAGTATGCAGATAACTGGTGTTAAAGTGCTGGCAGCAGACGGGGGATTTCTCATAAGTTTGTACCCAGAGCAAGAATTGAGGAGGAACAGAGCCATCATTTGTGATAAATAAAGAATTTAATCATTGTGGACTTCCCTAGGCAGCCAAAGACTTGAATACGAGTGGCCAGAAAGCAGGAGATAAAGCAGAGATCTGGTGGAGTGTGGCCAGCAGGAAATCCCTGGGAATCCCGAATAAGCTTTGCTCCATCATGGTGTGCATGGGAAGGAGGAGACTGTGGGCCAAGACTTAGGGAGATCCTCAAACACTTTCTGTTTCTGTACTGAGCATGAACCTCCTCCCAAAATGAGCTTATTACTGAAAAAATGCAACCGGTTCTCCGTTTGCTAACTGGCTCTGCAAAAGAAGGAAGCATGTTTACACTGAAATCACTTTTCATGACAGTTGCAAAATTCAGGAACATCCTAACTTGACTTTCTACCCTGAAATAAAATGGATGTGGAGAGCAACTATCAGGGGCAGACAGGAGGGGCTCCCAGCCCGACGGAGCTGGGCTGAGCAGGGTCACACAGCACAAAAAACACCCTGGCAGCACCCTTCTGGGCAGACATCAGCACAGAAAGAATACAAAGGACTAGCGTGACTGCCCACGGGAGGCAGGGAGTGAGGAAAGAGGAAGGGGAATACAGGGAGGACAGAGCCAGGGAGGGAGGATGAGGTTTAAAGCCACAATTAAACTAAGCCGAAGAGGGCTCTGGAGGATGAGGGTTTTGCACCAAGGCTCCCCAAGCTGCCCCTGCTAACAGCACCTCACCCCTCATGTCCTGCTGATTTCCTTACAGTTTTTAACAGTAATAAGGCAGGAGGTTAAACGAGAGCAGAGGCTCACCATGGAAAGGGGAATAAAAGAAACAGCTGCTCTGTTGCTGTCATCTTAAGAGACTAAAAGTAAGGCAAAAATTGCTGGGCCAGCTCTGCCGTACCAAAACCAGAAGCTTTCCTCCCTGGTAACACAGTACCAGCCTTCCCACACCAAAAACGCCGGTGAACAGGCAAATAACTGAGCAGCCTGCTATTGGAAAGAAGGTAACCTGTCTGGCCAGGGCTCCCTGCATTTACCAGGGTACATGTGGGGTGTAACAGGGAGGTTTCTGTCCCGCTGCACCAAACCAGAGGCCACTTCCAGTGTAGATCTGCAGGGGTTGCATGGAAATGGCTGGGACCTGGAAAGCACTGATGCAAATTCCTTCCCCGAGAAATCAATGGCTCTGCACATCTCCAAGAGCATCCCAGAGCAAGCACACATGGGATATCCCTGTAGGTTTGGCTGTAGGATTTTTTAAAAAGGCCCCAGCCCCCCATTTTGCACCTGGGGAACTGAGGCAGGGCAGCCAGTGGTCCACCTCACCCAGCCAGGTTAATAGCAGATGTGTTATTTAGGACAGCACCACCCACGGAAACTACAGACAGATGATTTCAAGGTGACAAAGCAGCAGCTGATGTTTCCCAAGTCTGCAGGGCTCCAGAGGAGCAGAAACTCACGTTCCTGCCCTTTCAGAGGGGCTCAGCAGGACGCAGCCCCCCCTCCCATCCCCCCCCCCCCCCATCCCGACTGCTGCCGGCTTTGCGCTGTGCCCCCGATGCTCTCGAGCAGGAGTTCACATGGCCATCAGTAACGCCAGCGAGGAGATAAAATGCGAGGCTTCACACAACGAGAAGGGAAAGGTGGGATTCACACCTGTGGCACAGGTGGAAAAGTGCTGCTCCCCTTCTGAAAAGTTTGGCATTTCAGGTGGCATGAAGTTACAGCGTTTGAGGGATTTTGCTTGCGTGTTTAGCGAAAGAGGGGCTGAAACACTCCAGTGGGTGTGCGAAGTCCCTCTTTCATTAGAGGGAAAGCTATTTGCTTTGATATTTCCATCTTCTTCGCATCGATCCCCCTCCAGACACAAACCCTGTGAAGACAAGGGTGCAGGAGAAAAAGCAACCTGTTCCGACCCCCCCAAAAATGAAAGGTTTGGGGCACACAAAATTTCACAAGTGATTTCAATGTGTGGCACTGGCATCGCTGAGCCCTGCCTGCACCATGCACACACAGCCACACGCATGTCCCCTAGACACACATCCTTGTCCCTTAGCTCTTCAGCCTGAGCAGCCAAACCAGAGCCAGGCAGTTGCGAGCCCAGGAGCCCAAACCCTCAGCACTGCTCACAGACCATTACTTGAAATGTTTTACTTGTGCAGAGCTTTTAGCAGCTCTCCTCAGCCTCATCTGCTCAGAGAAACGCTGCAGAAGTTGTACGTCTATTTTTGTATTTGGAAACACTGCGATGACAAATGGCTGTGCTATTCTTGCTCACAGTCAATACGATCTCAAAATTGCTCAAGGTCCCACAGAGGTCACTGAGACCAAGAAAAACCTTTGAGCAGATTTCTGCAGGGAGCAGAGGTAGCCCAGAGGCGGGGGGTTTATCCTTCATCCCTAGAGGGCAGAGCCCTGACCAGGAGGGATGAGCTCTCATCCACTGCTGGCACCATGCAGAAGAAATTGTGTGGTGTGAGACCTGCACAGGAACAGCACTGACCATACCCCTACGTCGGCCAAGTTTGCAGTGCAGGAGGAAGGCGAAGCAGGTTACATCACCCAGAGGTGTGTTTCTCCCACAGACTGACAGCCTGCTCACATGCATATCCAACTCCAAGGGCTGGCCGCATCCACAAAGGTGAGAAGAGATGGTGTGAAGCTGCGGTTCCTCCCCATCCGATAAACTCCAAGTGGGAATATCAAGACAGACAAAACTCATTGCAGGGATGAACAATCACTGCAAATTCCCCCACCTTAGCATAGCATCCCATGAAACAGCACCCCAAACGTGCATGTTAGGTCAGGCTCGATGCAACCACACCTAACCAGAACAGCCCACCGGCCTCCCTGAGAGCTACCACCTGAGCCAGTGGCTGGGGAAAGTACCCCAAAGCCCGGTGGGCACCCCGCTTCCACATCACAAACCACTCCCTGCAGGAACACAGAGTGAGAGGAGCTCTTCCTCAGCCTCACAAGGTCCTGCAGATGCTGTGCAGCTTAAAAAATAGACAGCGAGGGGGGAGAGCAGGTACAGCCCGGGGCTTCAGCCAGCCAAGGTGCAAACCAGCCAAGCGGGATGAATGTCCCAGGGTGCAAACAAACACTTCACCAGCATTTTCAGACCCTATCCCACATGCTTTGGTAGAAAAATTAAACATGCCAGTGCACCTTCTACTGCAGGTGACTTGCCATGGAGTGTTTTAGCAGCATCATTTAGCACCTCATTTTCTTAAGGTGGCAAAGAAACATTTGGGAGTGCCTAAAAGTTGCAGACATCTAAGTGTTATATGCAAAAGTCACTTAAACAGACCGCTCTCAGTAGGAGTCAGCAGGTCTCAGCCCTCAGCATCATTTACTTATCTTCTCAATATCCTACCAAGTCCTTCTTTTTAAGGCACCCCGCCACACACTCTGCAGAGAGCAGAGCTTTTGTCTCTGAACACAAAAAATAAGATTTGTCTGAAGACAAATAAGAAGAAATGGCCAAGAATCTGCCCTCCAGGTTGCAGGCTGTTAGCCAACAGATCAGACGTAAAGTTTGTTCTAGCACTATCAGATTTCCCTTTTCCCTGCATAGCTTTACAGATGCCTGCGAGCCCCAAGTGCTCTGATGAGACCCAAAGCCCTGCCATCAGGTTTCCCAAAACACTCTGAAAGAAGGGCTTGCGGAGAACCAGGCACTTACCAAGGAAACAATCAAAATAAAAGATGAGCCCTCGCGTAGTGAAAGAAAAATGGCAGGTTGCAAAAACAGATGCAAACCACCCCATGCTTGCTCAACTCTCAGCAATCGCTGCAGGCAGGGCAAGAGGAACCAAACAGGATTTAGGGCGTATTTTTATTTTTGCACATCTTTTTTGCAGGTGGCTGCAGCTTACACTGAGACCTAGTAGGGCGAGCAAAAAAACAAACAAAGGAAGAGGGAAAGGTTCAAGACCAGCTGCAGCCCATAGGGCTGGGAATAGACAGGGAGATGGGGCTGCCATCATTTCTTAAGACCCCAAAATGCAAAATCACAGCCTAAATGAAGCAGCCACACACAGTATTTGTTCATACTTATGAAGTGGTCTTTTTTAGGCTTTGGCCCACCAGGAGCTCTGAAATCCTCTGCCTCCAGACCTCCGTGGCAGCATCCTTCCTCCCCTGCAGCTGCCGCCCTCCCAAAACGTGCCCTGGGCTGTCCTGAGCCCTGTGTAATACTTTGCTTCGGCAAAGCAATGCTCTCCTTCCTCTTCCCTTTGCTCAGGCAAAGTGAATAAAAGGGGAAAAATCTCAGAAGGAAGTTTGCGCTCTCTCACTGCATTACAGCAAACTGAAGCCGTAGCAGTAGCCCCTCTACACCTGGCCTAAATTTGGGTTTTTCTATCCGTCTCTCATCCCCTCCTTCCTCCTCGCAGGTGATGCAAACTCACTCCTGCGCTGCCCGGAGACTGTACCTGCCTTGTCCGTAGGCAAAATGACTGCAGTGGGGCCTTGAGACAGTGCTGCCACGCTCCCATCCCAGCTGCCCAACCTCACCAGTGCGGAGCTTCCCACCAGGAAGGAGCCTGCAGGCTTCAGAAGAGAAAAAGCCAAGCAGAAACCCCGGTAGCATCAAGAGTTTGGGCCCAGATTATTTACAGATTACTCAGTAAATAGCCTTGCTTGCTGTAAAGGAAACAAGGACTCTTCTGCAACCCAACACACCGCCAAAGCGCGATGAAACAGCAGTTCAGTAATGCAGTTATTTCTGCCAGACCCAGCACAGCCGTCGGCATTGGACAGGCGCTATGTGCCTGGGGGAACGCTGCCACCACTGCCACCCTGGCAGCCCTCCCCTCCCACACGTTTGCAAAGCAAAGGGAGCGCTGTGGAAGTTTCTTGGCAACGAGCAGCTGAGAAACTGCTGCCAGGCACAAAGCTGGTTCGATACACATGTAGGATTTGCATGCTCATGGTGCTGGGCACCGTGTGAGCACGGTGCCATGCTCATACCCTTGTATCCCACAGCACGCTGCAGCCAAAATCCCAACACCGGCTCCTCTGGGACCCATGCACCTTCTCCCCATCCTGCAAGCCTGCTTCCCAGGCATCACTGGCAGGACCTTGTGGATTTATCGGAGCCCAAACCTTGCCGCTTGATTCCTGATTACCATACCCAAACCCAGGGGAACTGCAAAGCCTTGGTGCCTGTGGGAGTGTGGCCATGGGGGTTGACAAGCCCCATGGTTGGTGATAACATCAGACTTAACAATGAGGCCATCAGGAATGTAAAGAGTTTAGAGGGAACAAATAGGGGTGATTCAGGAGACACCTTGCCTTGCCATCTGGAGTTGCTTGTTCTCCAGCCCTTGGGGCATGGGGGTTGCTGGGCAAAGTTGTTGACCAATGAAGAGTTAGTGGGAAAGTACTGCTGTGGGGGAATGGTATAAGAAGGGAGCCTGTCCTCATTATGGGGATGCAACAGATATATAATTATGTCATTGATATTGTATGAACTCACTTTAGGTTAGAATAAATCTTGTAGTTAAAATATAATGAGAATAAGACATCCTCATGTACATTGTGTCTGCTAGCATCTTGTTGAAACTTGAGTTGAAACACATCAAAGGGGGAAAAGACAGATAACGGGATGCTGGCCGAAATTGGAATTAGGGCTGAGGCTGAAACTTGAGATAAAAACACACCAAATGGGGAAAGACAGATAACAGGTTGTCAGCTGCAGCTTGGAAAACAGCCAACCCTGCTGACTCAGCATCTTTTAGCAAAAGGTGAAAAGTGCATTTCGAGGAAGACCTACGGTCTTCCTCCCAAAGACCCCTGCCCACAATTCTTGGAAGAATCTGCGCAAGCCCAAAGGACTGATAAGCTAATTAGCATACGAAGCGAGAGTAGGCAGGATTAGATGATGAATATGTATAGGCGTTAATTGAATATTCATTGTTTGGCTGTATAAATATGAGATCGTTTGCAACTTCAGGTATGCACGTTAGGCGGAGAGATCCCCCGTGCATCCAGCGCTGCCAATAAAGAATACTTCGTCACTAAGAAAATTTCTGACTTTATTCTTCAAATCAGTTGTAAGGATAGGGCTTTTTCAGGTTTTTACAGTTGGGGCTTTTTCGGGTTCGTAGGCTTGAGCCTTTTTCTGTTTTTTAAGGTTGGGGTTTTTTCAGGTTTTTAGGGTTCGGGCTTTTTTAGGATTTTAGAGTTGGGCCTTATTTGGGTTTTTAATGTTGGAGCTTATTCGGGTTTTTAGGGTTAGGGCTTTTTCGGGATTTTAGCGTTGGGTCTTATTAGGGTTTTTAGGCTTGGAGCTCATTTGGGTTTTTAGGTTTGGGGTATTTGGGGGTTTTTAGGGTTGGGGCTTTTTCGTGTTTTTAGGGTTGGGGCTTATTTGGGTTTTTAGGGTTGCGGCTTTTTCGTTTTTCATGGTTGGGAATTTTCATGTTTTTAGGGTTGGGGCTTTATCGGGTTTTTAGGGTTGGGGCTTTATCGGGTTTTTAGGGTTGGGGCTTTTTCGGGTTTTTAGGGTTGGGGCTTTTTCGTTTTTTTTGGGTTGGGGCTTTTTCTGCGTTTTAGGGTTGGGGCTTTTTCGGGGTTTTGGGTTCGGGCTTATTTATTTTTGCGGGGTTGGGGCTTTTTCGTTTTTTTGGGGTTGGGGCTTTTTCAGGTTTTTAGGCTTGTTGCTTTTTCAGGCTTTTAGGGTTGGGGCTTTT
>MU011576.1:1568-17451 GCA_011074415.1 Stictonetta naevosa
AAATATACTCATTTTGATGGACTAGGTCATGTGATAAAAGATTGTTCTGCAAATTGTCTTGGCAGGACTGGATCCAAAAGCTGTCTTTAGAAGGACTTGAACAAAACTGTGAACTTATAGTCCTTTATACTGTTGCAATTAAAGAAACCCCACAGGGTTGATAAATAAAGAATAGAAGAGTTTTATTCTAATTTAATCAGTTCAAGATCATTTTTATTTAAGTGTGCAAGAATAGAGGTTTCATCTTTAATCTCAGTAATAAATCATTTTCCCTCTAAATTCAAATAGCCAAATGAAATAATATATGCTTAATTATGCTTGTTTGCTGAAATTTAAGCACTTTGATCAGCCTATGTTAGTGTTGTAAAATGACCAGATTAGTACTTTTATGCAGTACCGTATCAATAAGTCTTAATTATTTGCACATATGAGCACAGTCCCTATTTTAAAATCGTGCTTTTATGAGGTATTTGACTCCCTGGACTAATGGAATTTCTTCTGTCACATGTACAAGCAGCAATAAAAGTGACCAATCAGCAGCTTCTCTGATTCCTGACAGCCACCACGCCACCTGTACACTCTTTCCACAAAATCAGCTCTTGGCGCATTCTTCAGCAGGAATTTTAAATATATAGTCTCAAATACAGAAATTCTAACAGGATAGCTGTTAAGACCTATGAAGAGCAAATTATAACTCAGAAAAACTCCATCCCTTTCAACATTTAATATCCAGATGGATATAAGAATTATTAATCAAGGACCTCAGATGATCCCCGATCACCAGTTTTCATACAGTTTCTTGGCACAGAAATTGAATTACTGCTACCCTTCTTTTTTTACTCATTTGGGAATTTGGACCAATATATCTTTCATATAGTAACAGCATAGGTACTGCTTCCTCAACTAAGGGAAGAAATAGCTTTACAGTAAAAGGAGAACATTTAATAATCTTACATTAGATACAAAGGAGAGAAAAGGTATATTGAATTCATGTAGCAGAAATAACTATTACAGAAAGTGTCTAAAACAAGTGGAAGTTTAGAAGGGAGAGAAGACTTAAGAGCACTTGACCAGCTCAAAGAACTGTAGCATTAAAGGAAAACAGTTATGGAGTGAGCATTTCTGTGTGAAAAACACCAAGAATCATAGAATCATAGAATATCCCGAGTTGGAAGGGACCCATAAGAGTCATCAAGTCCAACTCCTGGCACCACACAGGTCTACCCAAATATTCAGACCATATGACTAAGAGCACAGTCCAAATGCTTCTTAAACTCCGACAGGCTTGGTGCAGTGACTACTTCCCTGGGGAGCCTGTTCCAGTGCCCAATCACCCTCTCGGTGAAGAACCTTTTCCTAATATCCAGCCTGAACCTCCTCTGACACAGCTTCAAGCCTTTCCCTTGGGTCCTATCACTGGCCACCAGACAGAAGAGATCAGCACCTCCCCCTCCGCTCCCCCTCATGAGGAAGCTGTAGACTGCGATGAGGTTTCTCCTCAATCTCCTCTTCTCTATGCTGAACAAACCAAGGAACTTGAGCCACTCCTCATACGTCCTGCCCTCTAGACCCTTCACAGTCTTTGTTGCCCTTCTTTGGACAATCTCTAATACTTTTATATTCTTCTTATATTGTGGCACTTGAAACTACATACAGGACTCGAAGTGAGGCTGAACCAGTGCAGAGTAGAGCAGGATAACCACTTCCACTGACTAACTAGCAATGCTGTACTTGATGCACCTCGGGATATGGTTGGCCCTTTTGGCTGCCAAGGGACACTGTTGACTCATATTGTACTTGCTGTCAACCAGAACCCCATGATAACTTTCTGTGGGGAATGATCCCCAGTCTTTCCATGTAGACAGGGTTGCCTTGTTCCAGGTGCAGAATCCCACACTTGCTCTTGTTAAACTTCATGTGGTTGGTGATTGCCCAGCCCTCTAATTTTTCAAGATGTCTCTGCAAGGCCTCCCTCTAGCCCTCTAGGGAGTCAACAGCTCCTCCTAATTTAGTGTCATCTGCAAACTTAGTATGCATTTGGGTTGTGCATCCAGATCATTTATTAAAACATTGAAGACAACTGGCCCTAAAATGGAGCCCTGGGGAAGCCCACTAGTGACTGGTCGCCAGCCTGATGTAACCCTATTTCCTATAACCCTTTGAGCCCAGCCCATCAGCCAACTTGGAGTACTGCATTCAGCTCTGTGGTCCCCAGTATGAGACAGAGACCTGTTAGAGCAGGTCCAGAGGAGGACCACAAAGATGATCAGAGGGTTGGAGCACCTCTCCTATGAAAAAAGGCTAGCTGGGGCTGTTCAGCTCGGAAAAGACAATTTCCTGGACCTGTTTTTATCAGCTGTGTGGTACTCTCTGGTTAACATCTGGCAAGTTGAAGTCACCTGTAAGGATAAGGGCAGCTGATCTAGAGATATCCCTTAGTGCCTTAAACAATAATTCATAGGTGTCATCATCTTGGATGGATGACCTATAGGAGACTCCCATAATGACATCTGCTTTATTTGCTTTTCCCTTACTCCTTACCCAGATGCTCTTAACCATGTCATTGCCAACTGCAATCTCTGTACAGTCCAGCCCCTCCATTACATACAGTGTGACCCCCCCCCCCCCCCCCATCTGCCCCATCTGCCCTGTCTATCCCTCCTGAAGAGCTTAAAATCGTCCAGTCATAGGACTCTTCCTAGGCTCCCCAGGGAAGTAGTCACAGCAAATATGACACGGGAAAAGGATAAGCTAATAAACTTTAAGTCTCACTTATGCCAACGATGTCAAAGCTCTGGGACTGAGCCAAGGCTTCTAGCTCCTCTTGCTTGTTCCTCATGCTGATTGTATTGGTGTAGAAACCAATTTCAAATGTGCATCTGCCACAGGTGTACTCACTGCTGCCAGCAGATACTAACAGAAAACTCTGGCACACCCTGTAGCCTGAGACCTGGATGGCTGCATGTTCCTTTGGGAGCTCTGTCTGTGTAGCTATGTCATTATCTATGGCTGGAATTTACATGTATATAATTTATTAATTATATACATGTAATACTGTACTAATGTATTATGTACATTATAAAACATAGACATAAACAGAAATAAAAAAGGATGAGATAAAGATGAAATAAACACTTTTTTTTTTAATGGGACAAAAAATATTTTCTTCCTGCACCCCAATGAACCTCCCCTGTCGCAGCTTGACACCATTCCCTTGCGTCCTATCACTGGTCACTAAAGAAAATAGATTGGAGCCTGCCCCTCCGTTCCCCCTCGCGAGGAAGCTGTAGACTGCAATGAGGTCCCCCCTCAGCCTCCTCTTTTCCAGGCTGAACAGGCCAAATGACCTCAGCCGCTCCTCCTACTCTTCCCCTCTAGTCCCTTCACCATCTTCGTCGCCCTCCTCTGGGCACTCTTCAACAGTTTTACATCCTTTTTGTACTGTGGGGTCGAGAACTGCACACAGTACTCGAGGTGAGGGCGCACCAGCGGAGAATAGAGCAGGACAATCACTTCCCTCGACTGACTAGCAAGGCCGTGCCTGATGCACCCCAGGATATGGTTGGCCCTCCTGGCTGCCGGGGCACAGTGCTGGCTCATATTCAACTTGCTGTCAACCACAACCCCCAGATCCCTCTCTGCGGGGCTGCTGTCTAGCGTCTCATCGCCCAGTCTGTACATATAGCCAGGGTTGCCCCATCCCAGGTGCAGGACCCAGCACTTGCTCTTGTTAAACTTCATGTGGCTCTCCAATCTGTCCAGATCTCTATGCAAGGCCTTTCCACCCTCAACAGATATATTACTTCAACAATATCATTTCTTTTTTCCTATGATTAGAGTTAAACCACTGAGGTATATACTTGCTTCAGTTGCACAGGTGTTCTTTAAAAAATGTAATGTGTAAACAGTTATTTTATTTGAAATATTAACTGGATTAAAATAGTATCTATGAAAAAAAACATTTAAGGAGCACTAAGAAAACATTACTGCAGTAGAACTGCTGTGGAGCCATACCAAGTGAAGAAGATAAGTCATGTGGAGGACTGAAAAGTTAAAAGTAAATTCTTGTTCTGGTTTCAGCTGGGATAGAGTTAATTTTCTTCCTAGTAGCTGGTATGGTGCTGTGCTTTTGATTTAGGATGAGAATAATGTTGATAACGCAACACTGTTTTAGTTGTTGCTGAGCAGTGCTTACAGTAAGTCAAGGACTTTTCAGCTTTTCATGCTGCTGTGTCCCAGTGACAGGACAAGAGGCAATTGGCACAAACTGGAACATAAGAGGTTCCAGTTAAACATCAGGAAACACTTCTTTACCGTGTGCGTGACTGAGCACTGGAGCAGGTTGCCCAAAGAGGTTGTGGAGTCTCCCTCCTTGGAGATATTCAAAAGCCATCCAGACATAGTCCTAGACAACCAGCTCCAGGTGGCCCTGCTTGAGCAGGGGAGTTGGATCAGATGACCTCCAGAGATCCCTTCTAACCAAAACCATTCTGTGATTTTGTGACTCTGTGCAACTGGTGGTTGGTCAGTACGCTTGTCTGGCCATGTCCTGTACCCAATCAGCACAGTCAATCCTGTCTTCTCATTAAACTCCATTTTAACGCTATTCCTGGATGAAGGGCACTCTCTATTCTGTGTGCACATAGAATCATAGAATCATTTAGGTTGGAAAAGACCTTCAAGATCATCTGGTCCAACCATCACCCTACCACTGGTATCACCCACTAAACCATGTCCAAACTTTCCTTAAACACCCCCAAGGGACGGTGACTCCACCATGTCCCTGGGCAACCCATTTCAACTACTCTTTCTGAGAGGAAATGTCTCCTAATTTCCAACCTAAACCTCCCCTGGCGCAACTTGAGGCCATTCCCTCTTGTCCTATTGCTGGTTATCTGAGAAAAGAGGCCGACCCCCAGCTCCCCACAACTTCCTTTCAGGTAGTTGTAGAGAGCAATAAGGTCTCCCCTGAGCCTCCTCTTCTCCAGACTAAACAACCCCAGTTCCCTCAGCCACTCCTCATAGAAATTGTTCCAGGCCTTTCATCAGCATTGTAGCCCTTCTGTGGACACGATCCAGGGCCTCGATGTCCTTCTTGAAGTGAGGGGCCCAAACCTGAACACAGTACTCGAAGTGCGGCCTCACCAGAGCAGAGTACAGGGGGACGATCACCTCCCTGATCCTGCTGGCTACACTATTCCTGATACAAGCCAGGATGCCATTGGCCTTCTAGCACACCTGGGCAGATTGCCGGCTCATGTTCAGGTGAGCATCAACCAGCACCCCCAGATCCTTTTCCCCTGCACAGCTTTCGAGCCACTCTCCCCCAAGCCTGTAGCACTGCATGTGGTTGTTGTGGCCAAAGTGCAGGACCCGGCACTTAGTCATATTGAATGTCATCCCATTGGCCTCTGCCCATTGATCCAACCTGTCCAGGTCCCTCTGCAGGGCCTTCCTACCCTCTGGCAGATCGACACTTTCCCCCCAATTTGGCCTCATCTGCATAATTTTATGGAGGGAGCACTCAATTCCCTCATCCAAATCATCAATAAAGATATTAAAAAGGGTGGGCCCCAACACCAACCCCTGGGGAACACCACTCGTGACCGGTTGACAGCTGGATTTCACTATTCACCACTACTCTGGGCCCAGGCATACAGTCAGTTTTTAACACAACAAAGAGTGTACCTGTCCAAGCCATCGGCCTACAGCTTCTCCAGGAGAATGCTGTGGCAGACCGTGTCAAAGGCTTTGCTGAAGTCTATGCAGACTACGTCAACAGCCTTTCCCTCATCCACCAGGCGGGTCAACCGGTCATAGAAGGAGATGAGTTTGGTCAGGCGGGACTTGCCTTTCCTGAACCCATGCTGACTGGGCCTGATCCCCAGGTTGTCCCACATATGCTGCGTGATTGCATTCAGGATGACCTGTTCCATCACCTTTCCTGGCACTGAGGTCAGGCTGACAGGCCTGTAGTTCCCTGGGTCCTCCTTACGACCCTTCTTATAGATGGGCGTCATATTAGCAAGTCTCCAGGCATCCGGGACCTCTCCGGATGACCATGACCGCTGATAGGTGATGGAAAGCAGCCCAGCAACCACTTCTGCCAACTCCCTCAGCACCCTTGGGTGGATCCCATCTTGCCCCATGGACTTGTGACAATCCAGGTGGAGTAGCAGGTCTCTGTTTCCACCTGAACTGTGTGTGTGTGGGGGGGTTCTTCTGCTCCCTGTCCCAGACTTCCAGGTCGGGAGGCTGAGTACTCTGAGGATAAGTGGTCTGGCTAGTAAAGACAGAGGTAAAGAAGGCATTGAGAACCTCAGCCTTTTCCTTATCCTCAGTAGTCATGTTCCCCCCTGCATCCAGTAAAGGATGGAGATTCTCCTTGGCCCTCCTCTTGCCGTTAATGCATTTATAAAAACATTTTTTGTTATCCTTAACCATAGCGGCCAGGTTAAGCTCGTGCTGGGCTTTAGCCTTTCTGATTTTTTCTCTGCATATGCTGGCAACTACCTTGTACTCTTCCTGAGTTGTCTGCCCCTACTTCCACCGGACATAAACTCTCTTTTTCTCCCAGACACTCAGCAAAAGTTCCCTGTTCAGCCACACCAGTCTTCTTCCCCTGCCGGCTCATCTTACGGCACATGGGGACAGCCTGCTCTTGCTCCTTACGACTTCCTTCTTGCAGAGCATGCAGCCATCCGGGTCCCCTCTGCCCTTCAGGACTGACTCCCAAGGGACCCTCCCTACCAGTGTCCTGAACAATTCAAAGTCTGACCTCTGGAAGTCCAAGGTAGCGGTTTTCCTGGGCGGCCCCCCCCCCCCCCCCGACTTCACCAAGAAGAGAGAACTCCATGATTTTGTGGTTACTCTGCCCAAGACAGCTCCCGACCACCACATCTCCCACCAGTCCTTCTCTGTTTGTGAACAGCAGGTCTAGCAGGGTTCCCCCCCGATAGGCTCACTAACCAGCTGAGTCAGGAAGCTATCTTCCACGAACTCCAGGAGACTCCTCGACTGCTTCCTCAGGGCTGTATTGTATTTCCAGCATACGTCTGGAAAGTTCAAGTCCCCCATGAGAACAGGCACTGGCGATTGCACGACTTCCACCAGCTGCTTATAGAACGCCTCATCCATCTCTTCATCCTGGTTTGGTGGTCTTTAACAGAGCCCCACCAGGATGTCTGCCTTGTTGGCCATCCCCCGATCCTTATACACAGGGATATCATTCCCAATCCCAAGCTCAACAACATTGAAACACTCTCTAATATAGAGAGCCACGCCACCACCCCTCCTTTGTTGCCTGTCCCTTCTGAAGAGCTTATAGCCATCCATTGCAGCACTCCAGTTGTGGGAGTGGTCCCACCATGTTTCAGTGATGGCAACTAGGTCACAGTTTGCCTGCCACACAATGGCTTCCAGTTCCTCCTGTTCGTTGCCCATGTTGCGTGCATTGGTGTAGATGTACTTCAGTTGTGCCATTGCCCTCACCCCCAACCCTGGCATTGCTCCCTTAGGCTCATCTCTGTCAAGCCTTGTTTCATCCCCTTCCCCCTTCATACCTAGTTTAAAGCCCTCTCAACAAGCCCTGCCAGCTCCTGGGCTAGAATCCCTTTCCCCATTTGAGACAGGTGGGACCCATCAGCAGTCATCAGTCCAGGTACCTAGTAAACCTCCCCATGATCAAAAAAAAACCCACCAAAATTCCTGCAATGGCACCAGCCTCTCAGCCATATATTGATCAGCTGAGCTTTCCAGGTCTGCTCAGTATCCCTCCCTGCCACTGAAGGGATAGAGGAAAACACCACCTGTGCTCCTACTCCATCCAGTAACCACCCCAATCCGCTGAAGTCCCTTTTGATAGCCTTCAGGCTTCTCTCAGTGATTTCATCGCTGCCAGCCTGAATTATCACTAAGGGATAATAATCGGAGGGACAAGCCAGGCCAGGAAGCTTCCTGGCAATGTCCCTGACCTGGGCCCCAGGGAGGCAGCAGACTTCCCTACGGGTAGGATCTGGCCCACACATGGGGCCCTCTGATCCCCTCAGAAGGGACTCACCTACAACCATTACCCTTCTTTCCTTCTTGGTGGAGGAAGTCTTGAGGCATGCAGTTGAATTCCTTGTCCTAGACAACCTCCTTTGTGGACCTTCCCCCATGTCCTCACCAACCCGTCCCTCAAGCTTCAGGGCCTCAAACCTATTGTGTAAGGGCACCTGGGGAGGCAAGGCAGGTAGGGAGGGGGCTCGCCTGCAACACCGAGCAGGGACCTGCTTCCATTCCTCTCCATCTCTCAGGTCCCCTCCCTTTGCCCGACAGCGACAGGGCAGGGGATCCACCGCTGTTTGGGGTGTATTGCCCCGGTGCCTTTCTCTCAGGCCTGGCAGGGAGTTGCTCCACTAGTCTAACTCGTGCTCACACTCCCTGATAGTCCTTAATCTCTCCACCTCCTCCTTGAGCTCTGCCACCAGGATGATCAGATCGCCCACCTGATCGCACCTCATGCAGGCAGTATCTCTGCCACTCTCCATTGGTAGCAACTGTAATAGACTATAAAATATTTGTTCATTGCTTAAGCTTTGCTGAGGATAGGGGAGGTTTCCTGCTGAGATAAGAAATTGTGAAGCGCTTGGCTAAACACTGTGAAATTCCCTTGCTTAATGTAACAAAAGACTACATAAAGAATTTGCCCTTGAATCGGCAGGAACGAGGGAGGCCCCCTCCCTACTTGCATCTTTATTCCATCCTTTGTTTGAAGTCACTGTTGCAAAGCTCATGTAATCACTCCCTGATAAGTTGCTAAACCAGTGTAGCGATATCCTGCCTTCCTGGGCCAACATGACCAAATAAGGAAAAGAAGTTGATTCACAACACAGAGGAAGACTATGGCCTTCATCTTCATGACCACCAGAGAGACTGAGACGACCCCCTAGCAACAGCTCGCACAGGCGCAAGATACGTATACCGGAAGGAGAAGAGTATATAACCAGTGACTTTTGGGAAGGGTGTTGTGTGCCGTTGGTGGAGCTGAGACTCCCCGGCCGCCCAGCGCTGTTTTGCTTGTGGCTGCTTACTTAATAAAACTTACTTATGCTATTTAACAAGCTCTCTCTCTGTAAATGGGTTCTTTGAGAGGGAACAGTTTATGACAGCAACAGGCTCAGGCACTCCCTGCAGCCAGACACCTGAACAGCCACATTTTGGGGCAGGCACTCTGTCTGGGTTGCCAGTCTTTTTGGCAAGAGCTTTCTGCCTGGAGGAGGCCATGGCTGTGTTTGCCGTCTGGGAGGCAGCTGATAGGTGAGACGCTCTCCTGAGTGGGGAGGGATACCCTGCTCTCCCTGCCTGAGCACACTGCCGTGCAAACTGCCGCGCCGTGCCCTGACTGACGTGCCACACCCTGTTTGCCCGCCCTGTTCGCCGTGCTCCTGGTCGCTTGCGCTCCCTAGGGTCTGCCTTTGTACGACAGAGGTGGGGGCGCTCCTGGCTCTGCTCACGCCTCCTCAGCCACCCTCGCGAGGGCTGCTGCGTCCTGACGGCTCCCTCTGCTGCCTCAAGTGGCCTTGAAGCAGTAAACCCCCTGCACACCACGATCCCCTGCTCTGCTGCAGAACTGCCCCGGAGCCGATCGCCTTGATTAGTTGCTATAAAATGGCAGCTATGCCCGATTTAAATGGCCCACCGCCCAATAAGGTCATAACTCTGCATCTGTGTACGGACTTCTAATTTCTCCTGTTTGTTCCCCATGCTACACACATTTCTGTACAAGCATCTGAGATGGGCCCCAGGTTGAGCTGTTTTTGCAGGGCAAGTGTGAGCGCCTCCCCTGTCATGCTGTACTCCAGATACACTTGTTCTGACCCTTGTGCCTTCACTTCTCTTCAGGTTATGGTAACCCTCCCCTGGTATACCTACTTTAAAGCCTGCCTCACTCAATTAGCAAGCCTGTTTGCAAAAACACTCTTGCCCCACTTTGTCAGATGTATCCCATCCTCAGTCAGTAGCCCTCACTCCTCAAAGAGGGTCCCATGACCATAGGAACCAAAGCCCTGCCTGTGACACCAGCAATAAAGCCAAGTCTTGACCCGCTGGATGAGCCCACTTTCTACCTGACCCATTCCTCCTCACTGGCAAGACTGAGGAGAACACCACCTGGGCCTCCATGTCCTTCACCCTCACCCACAGAGCTCTGCAGTTCCTTGTGATTATATGCCAGGTTACTCCTGGCAGTAACATTGGTGCCCCCATGGAAGTGCAGCAAGGGGTAATAGTCTGAGGGCCAGACAAGCCTTGGCAGTACCTTTGCAACATCCTGGAGCCTGACCCATGGCAAGCAACAAACCTCCCGAGACATCAGTTCGGGTTGGCAGATAGGTGCCTCTGTCCCCCACAGGAGGCAGTCTCCAGTCACTGCCAGTTTCCTTTTTCCCTTTGTGCAGACACAGGGAATCTAATGCTGTATTGGGTTTACATGGCAAGGTTTTGGTAGCGGGGCACTACACGGGTGGCCTCTGTGAGAAGAGGCCAGAATTTGCCCCATGTCAGATAAGGGCCAGTTTCAGCCATTCTATGATTCTATGATTTTTGACCATTCCTGTAAAGAAGACTGATTTCAAAAAAATTACTTGGGCAGAGAATAGAACACTTACTCATTGACTTGGAACAGCGTGATCAGGGCATGGCACAGTTTATGTGGCAGTTTTCAAAGGAGGGCACACAGGGAAGATGCCTCTTTGAAGGAGGGCCATTCCACCGACCGAGTAGGAAACTCAAAGTACATATAACCCAGCAACTGGGGACCATTCAGTGACCATTTGTACTGGTAAAGGGCACTCATCCTACCTGACCTTTGAGGCAGAACGGAGGGCATTTGCCTTAAAGCAAAGACTGCAGCTCCAGTTGGGGAGGCTGCACTCTCTAGGGCCAGTTCTCTTTAATATCTTTATTGATGATCTGGATGAGGGGATCGAGTGCACCCTCAGTAAGTTTGCAGACAACGCCAAGTTAGGTGTGTGTGTCGATCTGCTTGAGTGTAGGTGTGCTGGGTCTGTCTGAGATGGAGTTAACTTTCCCTGCAGCAGCCCACACAGTGCTGTGCTCTGCACTCATAGCTGGAACAGCACTGGTATCAGTCTAGTGTTGTGTCTATTGCTGTGTAATACGGGCACTGCATCAGGACTCTGTCCAAGCCTCCAAGAGCCAGCAGGCTGGGGGTAGGCAAGTGGTGGGGAGGGGACTTGGCCAGGGCAGCTGACCTAAACCAACAAAGGTGATATTCCATAACACATGATGTCACACTCAACAATAAAAAGGGGGGCTCTCGTGGGGGAGGGGGCTGTCCTCCCAAACAACGCTACGTGTTTTGAGGCCCTGCTTCCCAGGACGTGGCCGAACATTGCTCGTTGATGGGACGTAGAGAATAACTTTTTTTTTCCCTTTACTCTCTTTTTCTTTTTATTTTTTTTCTCCCTCTACCTTTAATTAAATCATTCTCATCTCAAACCTCAAGCTCTTTGTGTTGTATTTTCTCCCCCTTCCTCTTTGAGGAGGGGGGAGTGAGAGAGTGGCTGTGGTGGAGCTTGGCCGCCCACCCGAGTAAAACCACGACAGTAGGAAGGCTCTGCAGGAGGATCTGGATAGGCTGGACCGATGGGCTGAGGCCAACTGTATGAGGTTCAACAAGGCCAAGTGTCGGGTCCTGCACCTGGGGCGCAACAACTACAAGCAGCGCTACAGTCTGGGAGATGAGTCGTTAGAAAGCTGCCTGGCAGAGAAGGACCTGGGAGTATTGGTTGATAGTCGGATGAATACGAGCCAGCAGTGTGCTTAGGCGGCCAAAAAGGCCAACAGCATCCTGGCTTGCATAAGAAACAGTGTAGCCAGCAGGGCTAGGGAAGTGATTGTCCCCCTGTACTCGGCTCTGGTGAGGCTGCACCTCGAGTGCTGTGCTCAGTTTTGGGCCCCTCGCTTCAAGAAGGACATCGAGGTGCTCGAGCGAGTCCAGAGAAGGGCTACAAAGCTAGTGAGGGGTCTGGAGAACAAGTCTTACAAGGAGAGGCTGAGGGAGCTGGAGTTGTTCAGCTTGAAGAAGAGGAGGCTCAGGGGTGACCTTATCGCTCTCTACAGGTACCTTAAAGCAGGCTGTAGCGAGGTGGGGGTTGGTCTGTTCTCCCACGTGCCCCGTGACAGGACGAGGGGGAATGGACTAAAGTTGTTCCAGGGGAGGTTTAGGTTGGATATTAGGAAGAACTTCTTTACCGAAAGGGTTGTTAGGCATTGGAATAGGCTGCCCAGGGAAGTGGTGGAGTCACCATCCCTGGAGGTCTTTAAAAGACGTTTAGATGTAGATCTTAGTGATATGGTTTAGTGGAGGACTTGTTAGTGTTAGGTCAGAGGTTGGACTAGATGATCTTGGAGGTCTCTTCTAACCTAGATGATTCTGTGATTCTGTGATCTACCCCAGCAGTGGCTGACACCTCCACCCAAACATAGCTACTGAAGGGGAAGGCTGCAGTGCAGACCTCAGACTATAGACCTTTCTCTTGTGGTAGGGACAGGTGGCAGACCTGCCTGCAAAAGGCCTCTCCTGGAGAACAGGAGAGGTGCCTGAAGAAGGGAGGATAGCCAGTGTCACTCCGGTCTTCAAGAAGGGCAGGAAGGAGGATCTGGGAAAGTACAGGCCAGTCAGTCTCACTTCTGTCCCTGGAAAGGTGTTGGAACAGCTTGTTCTGGCTGCTATCTCCAAGCAATTTGAAGAGAAGAAGGTTATGAGTAGTAGTCAGCATGGATTCACCAAGGGGAAATCATGCTCGACCAGCCTTGTAGCCTTCTATGATGACATCAGCAGCTGGGTAGACGGGGGGAGAGCAGTGGATGTCATCTACTTTGACTTTAGCAAGGCTTTTGATACTGTCTCCCATGACATCCTGCTAGCAAAGCTGAGAAAGTGTGGGCTAGAAGAGTGGACAGTAAGGTGGGTTGAGAACAGAGGGTGGTGACTGGTGGTGCAGAGTCTGACTGGAGACCTGTGACTAGCGGTGCTCCCCAGGGGTCGGTGCTGGGTCCGGTCTTGTTCAGCATTTCATTGACGACCCTGATGAGGGAATAGTGTCTGCCCTCAGTAAGTACGCCAATGATACAAAGCTTGCAGGAGTGGCCAACACACCAGAAGGCTGTGCTGCCATTCAGAGAGACCTGGACAGGCTGGAGAGCTGGGCAGGAAGTAACCAAATGAGGTTTAATAAGAGCAAGTGTAGAGTCCTGCACCTGGGAAGGAACAACTGCATCTATCAGTACAGGCTGGGGGATGACTTGCTGGAGAGGAGCTCTGAGGAGAAGGACCTGGGGGTCCTGGTGGATGACAGGTTGACCATGAGCCAGCAGTGTGCCCTGGTGGCCAAGAAGGCCAGTGGGATCCTGGCGTGCATTAAAAGGAATGTGATCCTCCCCCTCTACTCTACCCTGGTCAGGCTTCACCTGGAGTACTGTGTCCAGTTCTGGGCTCCCCGGTACAAAAAAGACAGGGATCTTCTGGAAAGAGTCCAGCGCAGGGCAACAAAGAGGATATGGGGCCTGGAGCATCTCCCCTATGAGGAAAGGCTGAGAGACCTGGGTCTGTTCAGCCTTGAGAAGAGATGACTGAGAGGGGATCTTATTAATGTTTACAAATATCTTAAGTGTGGGAGACAGAGGGATTGGGCCAACCTCTTTTCAGTGGTTTGTGGGGACAGGACAAGGGGCAATGGCCACAAAATGGGTCACAGGAAGTTCCGCACCAACATGTGAAAGAACTTCATGGTGAGGGTGACGGAGCACTGGAACAGGCTTCCCAGGGAGGTTATGGAGTCTCCTTCTCTGGAGATATTCAAGAAGAGTCTGGATGCCTACCTTGGCAACCTGCTCTAGGGAACCTGCTTTGGCAGTGGAGTTGGACCCGATGATCTCTTGAGGTTCCTTCCAACCCCTACAATTGTGTGATTCTGTGATTCTGTGACACTTCCTGAACAGTTCTTTTGAGAGGAGATCAGGAAACAACAAGTTATGAGATTGCATAACTGTAATATGTACAACATGATGATTATTAGTATTAATTTTTAAATCATGTCTATGTACATTTATTCCATAATGGTATGAGGCAATGTAGTTCCTACCTGTGGTACCTTAAATACCAGTCCATAATTACAACATCTTGAGTCTGTAAAGATACATGTGTTGAAGAGATATCATTGCATGGAAATCATGGCTCCAGTTAGCTTGAGGAGTTGCTGTTGAGCTCACTCAAGATACATGATTTTATGGATTTACCTGGAATACATGTATTGTGTCGTTTCAACTTTGAAACAAATTTCTGATGTTTGAAAATTGCCTCTCTAAGAGGAGGTCTGCATATTAATATCAGGGTGGATGTTTAAAAATATACTTTTTTTTGACAGATAGAAGATGGACACACTTTATTTGACTACGATGTTGGACTAAATGACATAGTTCAGCTTTTGATACGCTCTGAATCACACACCCTATATAGTCACATACCCACATCCAAGAAGGATTCTAAGGAGCAGGTCACTGTGTTGTCCTTTTCTGGTGCGTGGAAAGGGTTCAGAGTCCGCAGTCCCCAACAACTGTCAGCCTGTGGCATGGCACCTAGGCCTTGGAAAACGTTTGCAGTACACACAGAAAATGTTTTCCTTTTATACACAGGTGGGACACCAAGAGGGCAGAAACCCAGGGAAGACAACTGTGTTCTCTTGACCAATTGTAAAAGAAAAGCAGGAGATTACACCCCACTTGCACCTTACACCCACTGTGTGCTCTGTCACTTAGGTGTGATAAGTTAGAGGATCCTCACTCATTTTGAGTGGAAAGAAAAAAAAAACAACACAGAGGCCTCACTAATATCCACGCACTATTGGGGTGTGGGAGGAAGAAGTAAAGAAAGAAGCCAGTGTTGTCCTAGAGCCTTTTATCATGCTGGGCAGCTGGTCTTCCCCGCTTGCCCCTCACCATCTCCTAGGCTCAGTTAGCAGATAGAAAACAAAAGCCAAAGATCCTAGTATAGGAGGGAATGAGGAGCTTTATAACCAGCAATAGAGATAAAAACGTAAGAAGGGGAAGAGGAGATAAAAGACAAGCTCCCCTCCACCCCTACCCACCAGGTCTCCACCTCACCTGCTTGCCCCGGTAGAAGAGATGCTGGTGGTCAGGGCTCACACAGAAGGTCTCCTGTATTTTCTCTCGCAAACGTTCAAACTTGGTGAGACGGCTCAGATCATCAATAGTATGTGTCTCAGTGCTGTCTATGGTATGGACTTGGATCCACATGGTGCGTGCCTTCTGCTAGCTCAGCCACCCACGGGGAAGAGGAGGTCTTGCTCTCCGTGTGACAGAATGGAAGAAAGAGTTTTTTCCCCCATGTCTTTGTTCAGCTCAATAGAAGCAGTTATTTTGAATCCCGCCAAACAGGCACAAGCCTCCCCGCCCACAGGCCTTACTCAGAGAGGCATGGAGAGCTAAAGATAACCTGACCCAATCCTCATCCACTCTCCAAGCATACCCCGTAATTACGTAAACAGGACTGCAACTTCTCTAACTCAGCACAGGGCGAGACAAAGTCTAGCAAGAACTACCACAGCCAAGCCTAACAAACACTACCAGGAGCCATCACCAAACCTCTGAGAATGTTTACTTATTGCTGCTGCTCTCACACAGAGGTCACAGTGCCAACACTAATCTCGCGAGAGCCCTCAGCTTGGGAATTAGGGGGAAGATAGGTAGCGTCATCACATCTTCCACATTCGGCTTTACACAGTCACACTTAGCCCCACCCTTTGAGCATTCTGTGGCCTGCAGTTTTTTTCCTCCTGTTCGGTAGTTGCATCAAAGA
>JAACYO010018279.1:0-12499 GCA_011074415.1 Stictonetta naevosa
ATGGTGCTTAGGGACATGGTTTAGTGGGTGACATTGGTAGTAAGGTGATGGTTGGACCAGATGATCCTGGATGTCTTTTCAAACCTTAGTGATTCTATGATTCTATGAATCTCTATACTGGAAATACTAGTGACCCGAATCACTGTGTTTTAGATCTTTGCATATAGCTTAATAAAATTACAGTATGTATTTCATCTTCAAAATATTTTTTTGTTTATATCTAGTTTTTCACAGAATTTCTAGATTACTTATCCCACCCCCCAAAGGCACACCATCTAAAATTTTGCATGTATACATGTTTAAATTAGTGAGATATAAATATGCTTATTAGTTTGAAAAGAAGAAAACTGCCATATACACACAAAGCTTCCTGGGCCAATATTCAACTAGATTTTTCATGGTCAAGAAAGTTATCATTTACACATATGGGATATCATATCTTCTTTACAAGAAGTAGCATAATATTGGAATACTTTAATGAGAACTTATAAATGGCCATTGAACTCTGGAAGAACTTTATTTTAATATTGAAATTTTAAGTTGTTATGAGAGATGCCGGTGTCTAATCTGTTCTTTGTAAGCTTACTTTGAGCTAACCAAGCATGGTATGATGGAATATTGCATAAAAATGAACAAGAAACAAAGAGGTTGTGAAAGAACATTATTAAATATGAATATGAAAGCAAATCTTATATCTATAAAAAAATAATATCTCAGATTAAAAACTGAGAGTCATTATTCTCTCATTCTTTCAGCTGTCTTTCATATGGGAATGAAAAATGAAACAAATCTCTGAAGTACTGATATGCATTGAATCCTGAATTAATAAAGAAGTACAGCGATTATAAATGGAACTGGGCCAACCAGTAAAAAATCGTAAATTGCTAATTTAATAGCCAATATAGCTCTCAAAGGTTTTCTGATTAAATTGGCTTTAAAATGTCATCAAAATAGTACTTAGAATACTACCTTAAGTCAGCAGTGTATTCAGTAATAAGACATTGACCAAATAACATCACCTGACACTGAGAAACTATTCCTGAAAACATGATGTGTGTTCAATTGAAGGGTGTTATTTAACAGCTATAGCTGTTATTCTGAAAATGTACAGGTAATACTGATAATATTAGTCTTTTAACTTTTGTTATTTTTTTTTTATTTTAGTTTCTCGGTGCAGTAGCTTGTTAATAATAGGTAATACATTACATTAATCCCCCTACAGTAAGTCTGTTTTCCCCATGTTGATAGGTGTTGAGTGATCTCCCTGTCCTTGCCTCAACCCTTGAGCCATTTTTATTGTGTTTTCACAGCCATTTTTATTGTGTTTTCACCCTCTTTCCCTTTGAGGTTGGGGAGTGAGAGAGCAGGTGTGAAGAATCATAGAATCATAGAATACCCCAAGTTGGAAGGGACCCATAAGGATCATCAATTCCAACTCCTCGCACAGCACAGGTCTTCCCAAAAGTTTAGACCATGTGACTAAGGGCACAGTCCAATCTCTTCTTAAATTCAGACAGGCTTGATGCAGTGACTGCTTCCCTAGGGAGCCCGTTCCAGTATGCAACCACCCTCTCGGTGAAGAAATCTTCCTGATGCCTAGCCTGAACGTCCCCTGCCTCAGCTTAACCCCATTCCCGCGGGTCCTATCACTGGTGCTTATGGAGAATAGGTCACTCGCCTCTCCACTCCATCTCACGAGGAAGTTAAAGACTGCGATGAGGTCCCCCCTCAGACTCCTCTTTTCCAGGCTGAACAGGCCCAGTGACCTCAGCTGCTCCTCAAATGTCTTCCCCTCTAGGCCCTTCACCATCTTTGTCACCATCCTCTAGACACTCTCCAACAGTTTAATGTCCTTTTCGTACTGTGGTGCCCAGAACTGCACACACTACTCTAGGTGAGGCCGCTTTATGAACCTCCTGGACTTGCTCATGTCAGCCATGTGGTAATCACAATTGATGCCTGGCAAGTTGAAGTCCCCAATAAGGACAAGGGGAGTTGATCTCAAGGCATTTCTTAGTTCCCATCTGGTGCCAGCAGGCCCAGTGTCGAATAGACCTTCCCATGATTGAAAACCCAAAGTTCTGCTATTTATACCAGACCCGAAGCCACGGGTTAATATGATGAGTCTTCTTGTCAGCATCAAGCCCCCCTATCGGAAGGACAGAGGCAAACACAACCTGTGCCCCTGAACCTTTAACTAGTCACCCTGAAGTCCTGAAGTCCCTTTTGATCGATCTCAGACTTCTCCTTGCTACCTCGTCATTACCAGCCTGAAAAAACAGTATCGGGTAGTAGTCAGTGGGCCATACCAGGTGAGTGACCGGGCCCTCTGTCCCTTTCAGTAGGGAGTCCCCCATGACGATAACCTTTCTTTCTTTTTTAACAGAAGATGTAGCAATGCGGGGGATAGGTTGCCTTGCTTTAGACACCCTCTCCAACTGGGACAAGCTTTCTTCTACATAGTTGTTTTGACTGTCATGTTCTAGAGTTTCATACCTGTTATATAAGGGTAGATAGGAAGGTGAGGTGGACAGGGACAGGGCTTGCCTACCACCCCGAGCAGGAACCTGCCTCCATTCCCCCCCCTTGGCCTAGGTCCCCTCCTACTGCCTGGTGGGATGAGGAAACTTTTGTCTTCTGCGTAGCAGGAGACACTTGTGCTGTGGCAGGCTCATGAGTCTGTCTCAGAGAGGGTGGAGTACACCTCCACCAATCAATTTCCCTCTCTGACTCCCTGATGCTCCTCAGCCTGCTCACCTCCTCCTGAAGCTCCACTTCCTGGCTGAGCAGCTCTTCAACCTGGTCACACGTCCCACAGGCATATCCACCACTGCTGCTGTCGGATGCCGACAGAAGACTCGGGCACACCTTGCAGCCCAAGACCTGGATTGCTGCTTGTTTCTCTGAGCCCTCCATCTGAGTAGCCACGTCAGTGACTGTAGCTGGAGGGGCCGCAAGAGATGCGGAGGCCATGGTTTTCTGCCTAGTGGGTACCTTGGCCGGGCTTTTTGCGAGAAGGTTACAAGCACCGTTGGGAAAGACCGCTGTAAAAGAATAGTGAGGGGCCCTCCCTGCTCACCCTGTCCGCGTGAACTGTCATGCAAACTGCTGCACACTGCCCTACCGACATGCCATGCCCTGCTTGCCCCTCCTGGTCACTCGCACCCCTGGTCGCTCACTCTCCCTCGGGTATGTTTTTGAACGTGAGGGGAGGGGGGGCTGTTGGCTCCACCTACGCCTTGTCAGCCTCTCTCACGAGGGCTGCTGGGTCCTGGCAGCTCCCATGGCTGATGCTGAAAAAAAAGCTCAGCTGCCCTGCTGAGTAAAACCACCATACCCCCACAGTGAGATGCGGGAGAGAATTGGAAAATATAGTAAAACTCATGGGTTGAGATAAAGACATTTTAATAGAACAGAAAAGCAAAGGGAAATAATAATAACCATAAAAATGATAAACAAATACACAGATAAAATGATGCATAATGCAATTGCTTACCACCTTTCGACCAATGCCCAGCCAGGTCTCAGCAGCAGCAGCCCTCCCCTGTCCAACTCCTCCTTTTTTATTGTTCAGCATGACATCATATGGCAAGGAATCTCCTTTTGGCCTGATTGGGTGAGCTGTTCTGATTCTGTCCCCTCCCAGCTTCTCATGCACCCCCTGCCCTCCTGCTGACATGGCAGTAAGAGGTCTGTAAACTTCTTGATGTAGTGTAAGCACTGCTTAGCAACAATTAAAACTAGAAATGTAGATAACATTTTGTTATCAGCATTACTTTCATCCTAAATCCAAAACATAGCACCATACCAACTACTAGGAGGAATATTGACTTTATTTCAGATGAAATCAGAACAATGTTGTAGAGAGAAATATGGCAAATTGCAGAAAGAAAGGAGGTAGGATTAGGACTGGATAAGATTTAAAACACATGTGATGAAGATATGGTAAAAAGCACTGGGGTTTTAGTGAAAAATAGTAAAAATACATGAATGAAATCACATGTGAACAATGAAGGGTAGTCAGTGAAGATTTATACTTACATTATTCTCCGAAGAAAAGTGTTTTTGGGTTCTGGGAAACCTTAGGAGGTCTGAACATCTTGTCAGTGGTTTGTGAGAACAGGCCTGGCTTTTTCTTCTTTCATACATACACAATCATCCTTGTAATACACAGATGACTTTGCACTTAGAGGTTGGTTACAAATTCTCAAAGCTGCTCAAGTGGTGCTGTTTCATTTACAAAACAAGAACAGTCTCTTAAATGAATTACTGCTTCTATTTTTTCTTTGAGCTATCTATTATTTTATGGTAATGTGCAATATGAAATTTAAATGAGGAACTTGCAAGCTTCCAGGCAGCCCTACCAACTAATATACTATTGTCATTAACATGCTTTTCAGGTTAATTTGTCTGTTCTTATTCTCAAATGCATTCCTTTACATGCTAGGCTTCTTACCTTTATCTTTGGAAGAACTAGAACATTTTACCTTGAGTTTTAGACCGGAGAGTAGAGACTCTTCATCTCTTACAATTACCAGTCACGCTATATACAGTTACCTCCAGGTAGACAACTAACTGCTTCAAAGAACTTTTGAACAGTTTCTTAAAGTGATGTATTTTGTATTTGTAAGAAAGCATAAAAATAGTACTGTTGAAAGGCAATATAATTTTTAAATAATTATGTACAAGTATTTCCTTACTCTTATCTACATTCTCAGACAAGTGTTCCTTTTAACTGGCAAATAGAATTGTAGCACTTACACAACATGAGCTTGTATTCATGTTTTAAGTGTTAATGTGTTTTCCATTATTGTCTGCCCTCTTTATATGCTGCTCACAAAGTGATTTGGGTCTTTAAAAATAAATTAATTCTTAAGGAAATTAAAATGGAAGCTAAAATTCTGATGCTTACTAAATAATCTTAATCTCAATGCACAGAAATATTGGTTTGAACCAATAACTGATTCCTCACTAATTCTGAAACACAAGTAGGGTGTGAACATAATGAAAATAAATTTAGTTCAAAATAAGCTGCTGAACCTCACAGAGTGTAGTTGTGGATGTCTTATCATCAACTAATTCAATCTTTTTCCTTTGTTTCCACCAGATTACTTGCAAATACTCAGAAAACAAAGACTTTTACAATGTTCTGTTCTATTGTTATTCTTCTAGCTCATTAATTCTTTGATGTCAAATGTTTTTTTAAGGGTACCTAACATTGTTAAAGAAATTAATAGCCCATTGTTGACTTTTTATTTCAGAGGTTCTCAGTGAAGTTTCCTAGTGTCTCCCACTATCTGCCAGGGCATCCAACAGAGTCTATCATATATAATTTCTGTTCCAGGGTTTTGATGGTTAGACCAATTTAATCCTAATAGCTGTATTTACTGAGCTGATGTCCTTACCTCTTTCAAGTACATTACTGAAATTCTCTTTATACTGGGTATCTTTTCAAACCATTGTAACTTTAATCAAGTCTTATTCAAGCACCTGTGTCATATGGATAGAGATCTAATCATACAATTTGATATATCTGCACATTTACACATACTACCACATTTTCTGTTGTTTTACAATTTGTGACAGCTTTATATGACTAACTGATGCAAAATATTAATCTGTTTTGTGATATTTATGAAATCAGATTTTTCTGTACCTCTGCCTCTTGAGAATGCCTACAAAATCATTTCAACTTTCTGCAACTAATATTTCTCTTCATAATTGCCTTTAACATAGCTTTCTATAGGAGATCTGATTCAGATTTTTTTCCTTCTTCATTATATTTTCTTCCTTTTTGCTTTGTAGAGGAGCAGAAACCCTGTGGGGACTTAAAATCTCACTTCTCTCTTTATGAAGGAAAATGGCACTACTTTGGAAAATTAGGTATAGTTATATAATCAGCGAATGGAATCATAGAATGTCCTGAAATAGAGGGGACCCACAAGAATCCTTGAGTCTACCTACTGCCTCCATACATTACCACCCAAAACTCAAACCATTTTTTTTTCTGATAGTGTAGTCCAAATGCTTCTTGAACTCCAACAGGCTCAGTGCCATGAGCCCTTCCCTGGGACCCTATTCCAATGTTGAAATAGAGGAAAGAAATTCTGTGCAATCTGACTTCTTTCTAGATGTCTGTTCAGCTATATAAATTGATTTTACTTTTCATGTTAAAGGTAGGTATAATATGCAATAATTCTTTTAAGATCTAAATGATCTATTTTTTCCATCAGTGGTACTTATAGTTGGCAGTAGTCCTGTCAACTGTCCTAATTTTTCAGTCAGTAATATTCCTACAGAGTTATGATTAAATTGAGAGTATCCCTTTCTGACAGAAAACTAATATTCTTTTCATTTTAATCTTTGATGCTGGGAAAAAAAAAAAAAAAAAACCACTAAAATTCTTTTTTTATAACCGTAAAGCAGTACTAAACAAGTATTGTAGATGTTATCATTATTAGGTTTTAATGGTGTGGGATTTTTTTATTAGTATTATTTTTTAATAAAACATGTAATCAAAATTGTTCTGGGACCAGATCATTAACTACACAGTGTGCTAAATCTGTTTTGAAGTGAATAAGAAAAGAATGCTCATTTTTGCTTTTCTGACCACCCCATCAGCTAAGTGCTTGTTCTACTGTTGTTAGCAGGATACTCTAAGGTATAGTAGTTTTCAGCAATTCTCAGAAGCTCTGAATGCCAGTGTTGAAATGATAATGTAAATGCCAGTGTTGAAATGATAACGTACTATGCTGCATCCAAGTGGAGTGGTATTTGATGAGATGAAGCTGTATGAAGTGTATGTATGTTGTGAAATGTCACAGTAGGGCTGCCTATATTCAAAGCCAGATCTCCTAGCATCTTAAGGTTACGGTCAACAGACAAAACCAAGGTGGTGTTATAAATAAGGATACAACTCAATCTGAATTTAGTAATATTTATAAAAGGCATGTAAACAGTGCTGGTTGTGTGGGGAGTCTATGTTCTACCAACATGCACACACAACTGTCGAACATTCAAAATATATAGAACATTGTTTTCACATATTCATAAGAAACCCAAGTATGCCTATACATATGTACAATCAGAAAAGGTATCAATGGAAACATAAACATGACAAAGTTTCCCAAATTCTGGCAAGTGTTTAACAAACAATCCTTTAAGTCTATTACTATTAATGTCCATGACTGGGGAGCATAGCTGGAGTTGATAATCCTGGTTGAACTGCTCCCATATCTTCCATGACTTCATTGATTTTTCTCAGATCATATAAGTCTCCATTTTCCATTCCTTTTCTTGATTACAAACACCTTGGCCCTCCACTTACTGTTAATATCTTTGTAAAAATATTTATTATTGTTATTGTTATTGTTATTATTTTGTTATCCTTTCCAAGCTTGAGCTCTGTCTGGTCTTTAGCTTTTCTGATTTTCTGATTTTCTTATTTTCTTTTTCTGATTTTCTCTCTGCATATGCTTGCAACTTCGAGGTACTCTCCCTGAGTTGCCTACCCCTTCTTTCACGAGACATAAACTCTCTATTTTTCTCCCAAATATACAGCAAAAGTTCACTGTTTAGCCACGCCAGTCTTCTTGCCTGCTAACCCATGTTACGCACATGGGGAGAGACTGCTCCTGCTCCTTTAAGACTTCTTTCTTGAGGAGAGTTCAGATTTTCTGGACCCTTCTGCCCTTCAGGACTGCCCAAGGGACCCTACCAGCATCCTGAACACTTCAAAGTCTGCCCTCTGAAAGCCCAAGGCAGCATGAAAGCCCAAGGCAACAGTTTTACAGCCCCCCCCTTCTGTCTTCACCAAGAATAGAGAACTCTACCACATCATGGTCAGTATGCCCAAGACAACTCCCTATCACAGAATCGCAGAATCACGGAATCGTCTAGGTTGGAAGAGACCTCCAGGATCACCGAGTCCAACCTCTGACCTCACACTAACAAGTCCTCCACTAAACCATATCCCTAAGCTCTACATCTAAATGTCTTTTAAAGGCCTCCAGGGATGGTGACTCAACCACTTCCCTGGGCAGCCCATTCCAGTGCATAACAACCCTTTCAGTAAAGAAGTTCTTCCTAATATCCAAACTAAATCTCCTTTGGAACAATTTTAGCCCATTGCCCCTCGTCCTGTCACCAGGCACATGGGAGAATAGACGAATCCCCACCTCGCTACAGCCTCCTTTAAGGTTCCTGTAGAGTGCAATAAGGTCACCCCTGAGCCTTCTCTTCTCCAGGCGGAACAGTCCCAACTCCCTCAGCCGCTCATCGTAAGACTTGTTCTCCAGACCCTTCACCAGCTTTGTTGCCCTTCTCTGGACTGGCTCAAGCACCTCCATGTCCTTCTTGTAGTGAGGGGCCCAAAACTGAACACAGTACTCGAGGTGCAGCCTCACCAGAGCCGAGTACAGGGGGACAATCACTTCCCTGGACCTGCTGGCCACACTGCTTCTTATTCAAGCCAGGATGCTGTTGGCCTTCTTGGCCACCTGAGCACACTGCTGGCTCATATTCAGCTGACTATCCACCAATACTCCCAGGTGCTTCTCTGACAGGCAGCTTTCCAACCACTCATCTCCCAGCCTGTAGCTCTGCTTGGGGTTGTTGTGCCCCAGGTTGTTGTGCCCCTGGTGCAGGACCCAGCACTTGGCCTTGTTGAACTTCATACGCTTGGCCTTGGCCCATCGGTCCAGCCTATCCAGATCCTCCTTCAGAGCCTTCTTACCCTCGAGCAGATTGACACACACACCTAAGTTAGTGTCATCTGCAAACTTAACGAGGGTGCACTTGATTCCCTCATTCAGATCACGGATAAAGATGTTAAAGAGGACTGGCCCCAGTACCGAGCCCTGGGGGACACCACTAGTGACTGGCCTCCAACTGGATTTGACTCCATTTACCCTCTCACTCTCCCTGATGGCCCTCAACCTCTTCATCTCCTCCTTGAGCTCTGCCACCAGGCGGACCAGGTCATCCACCTGCTTGCACCTCACACACATGGTATCTCTGTGTCCCACAGATGGCAGCAACAGGCTCTGACACTCCCTGAGTCCAGAGACCTAACTGCTGCATTTTTGAGCAGGCAGTCAATCTGGGTGGTTACAGACTTTCTAGAGAGAGCTCTCTGCTTAGCGTAGACCATCACGGCCTAGCTAGTGGTAGACAACCGTTAGATGAGTTCTCTAGAGAGAGCTCTCTGCCTAGTGTAGACCATCGCGGCCTAGCTAGTGGTAGACAACCGTTAGATGAGTTGTGCTTATGGGCAGGGGGTGAACGCTCTGCCCTGCCTGCTCACCCTGACTGTGTGAACTGCCTCACAACCTGCCCTGTTTGCCCATCCTGGTCGCCGTGCTCCTGGTTGCTCGTGCTCCCCAGGGGTTGCTTTTGAACGGCCAGGGAGAGGGCGCTGCTGGCTCTGCCTACGCCTTGCGAGGACTGCTGTGTCCTGGCAGCTCCCTTAGCTGCCTCGATGCTGGTAAAAAAGCCCTGCCTATGCTGATCCCCTGCTCTGCTGCAGAACGCATCTGCCCCGGATCCGATTGCTTCGGCAAGTGGCGATACAACATCTATACAACATTTTGTGTAAGTTTCAAGACTCTATTTTCTTTTTCTACAGAACTTCATTTTTATTCAGAAGTTTTACAAATTTTGTCTGACATGAATCAGTTGCAGACCCAAAGATAAGAAACATCTGCAGGAAAGATTACAACAGTGTCAGTACTGTGTGTAGATTTGAGAACTAAGACAGATGTTATTAAAATAATCAAAAGCGTGGAGGAGGAGATTTCACCATTTATTCTCGTATAAATAATAGGGAGTTCCATACAAAAGGAGTCAGTTTAGGACAAATAAATGCAGAAAATCTGTGGTAATCGTGAAATTGTGTGGTGAAAGGATCTACTGCAGTAGGAAGATGCTAAAATCTTACATGTGGAGACTAGGGAATCTGATAAAAAAATATATATATTATTATTTTTTTATTATTATTTTTTTTTAAAGACAGTAGGCTTTATACATGTAATGAACAGACATTATGACAGTGCTGTGGACAACTATGTATGTTCCCTGCGGTTTGTCAGGTATTGGTTTTGTTTGTTGTTAGAAACAGGCTACAGACTGGGTTAGATGGAACATTGAAGTGATGCAGTATGCAGTTATCGTTATATTTCTAATAAAATTTTTAGCCAGACTTTCACTATCTAGAGGAATTCTCAGCTATCCAAATACTCAACCTAATAGTCCACTGTGAATTAAGCAATCTGAAAAATTGTAGTCTTTTATTAATTTATTTATTTTCATCCAAGGTACCTTTCACCTTAGAGATGTTTTAATAAAACAGATACATCAGTCCATAACTTTCAATTCATTTAGATGTGTCTTCAACAAAACATTCAAAGAAAATAACATAAGGTGAGAAAACTCTTTCCTACTAAGCCTCAGCAATGACAAGTGTCACACTTTTGGCTTCTAGACAGTATATTTATACTCTTTTACTCCTTCATATTCATTATTCCAAACAGCTGGCTCAGATCCAGAGGTGTTTTAACATCTTTACCAGTGACCTGAAGAATATAGCAGTGTTTGTTAATAGAGTGGCATATGACACCAAATGTGGGTGGGAGGAGGTGTCAATAAACTCAAGGGCAGAGCTGCCATCCAGAGGGACCTAGAAAGACTGGAGGAAGCTTATACCATTCAAGAAGCAAAAATGCCAATTCCGGCTCCTGGGCTATAAGAGACCCTTGCAGTGACCCAAGCTGGGGTCTGCTAAGTTGCTAGCTCCAAGAAAAAGTCTCTGGGCCCATGGCGGGGAGTAAGCTGAGGATGGATCAGCAGTGGCCATCGGTGTAACAAAAGGCATTCTATTCTGTATGAACAGGAGCTCAGCTAGTCAGTCCAGGGTGATGATTATCCCTTCTCTTCAGTAGCCATGAAGACAATAACTTCATAATGAATCCATGTTTGGCAACTCTGACACAGGAAATATATCAATAAACTGGACCATAGCTGGAAAACTTTTGCTGTGAGAAGCTGAGGAACAGCGACTTGTTCAGCCTAGAAATGGGACAACTTTGGTGTCTCCTAAGAGCAGCTCCCAAAACATATGTAAAGGTTATAAAGAACAGGTTATAGAGATCTTCACAGCTACATGGGATGGAAGAACAAGAGAGAATGCCTGAAAGTTAAGAGTTTTCACTAGAAATTTTTCCTTATAAGGATAGCTGAGCAGTGGCTGCCCAAAGAGGATAAGAAGACTCCATATCAGATTCAAGAATTTCATGATTCATTGACTGGAAAAAGACCCACGTGACCTATTCTGACCTCATAGAAAATCATGCTGTATCTAGAAGTTTTCATTAGAGACCTCCTGAGGACTTTCTCAACATGAATTATCCTATGATCTGATGATCCTTTTCTCCGTTGTCCACTTCTACTCTTTGCAGCTGAATTAAATCCTGAGAAGTAATACCAGAAGCCCACATTGCAGCCAAAACATTTCACAGGTTCAGACCTTTGTAGAACAAAGCATCTGTATCAAAACAAATTGTATCTGACTGAATGTATTGTGTTTTACTAGATGATTGCAAACCACACACAAAATAATAATTTTAAAACTGCATTTAAAATAAAAGTAATATAAGGGGTTTTTCTATACCATTCAGAAATCTCAACAGTTAAAAAAGTATAAGAAAGATTATTTTGTTTTTTAAAAGCTTTAATTATATATGTATACATGCATACATATATGTAGTAGGGTAAAGATGTTTCTTGAACATCAATGTTGAGAATATATGTGGGCTACACTTTAAACACAAGCTAGAACAATTAAGGTCACTGGTGTATTATTTTAATAGTGGGTAGCTATTTATTTCCTTCCTAGATTTAGATATTGTTTTCTTGTCTTTTGGTCTGCTAATATGAATACTAAAAATACAGGGCAAGTTTTTCATTACACTATGAAATGTATCAATACTGACTCTCAGAAAATATATTCTGAATTCACACACCTCATGTAAAGATAACTCATAATACTAAGTCTTTAGAAATAAAAATGCTCTGGCACTGCTGTCTTTAAATTGACAGTCAAATGGGGTTCCTAGTCTCTTGAGATCTAATTAGGCTTGCAGTGTTTTATGTGTCATTCTTAAAGGGATGGAAACTGCAGCATCTTCTGTTTATGCTACTGGTGTCGCTGCTTTTCTGTTTCAAAAAAAGGTTTTGGCATAAGCAGAATTACTATTCCTTCTATTAAAGAAGTTGTCATTACGTTTACATAGTCTATATGAGCTGATGCAACAATGTTTTTTTAATGCAAAATATACTGATGTTTCATTACATTTACATATATTATAAAGAGACCAAAGAAAAGTACATAGAAGGAAAACACATAAGTTTTTGCAATGTATCTTAAGATGTGAAGAAATAAAATCTATCACTAAACTATTCTAAAGTATAAAGTATTAGGTTGAGATTTGTAAAGAAATGTTTA
>JAACYO010018297.1:0-32753 GCA_011074415.1 Stictonetta naevosa
GTTCATCGACTGGACAGCCAAGGAGTGATCAGCTAGACTCGCTCAATTCTTAATAGATCTAAATAGTCAGTGTCTAATGGGAAGTGGAGGCTAACGGTAGACTACCATGACCTGAATGAACTCATGCCACCTCTGAGGGCAGCTGTGCCAGGCATTCTAGAACTTCCATATGAACTAGAGTCAAAGGCAGCCAAGAGCTCTGCCACAATGGAGATCCCTAATGCATTTTTCTCCATCCCTTTGGCAGCTTCGTGCAGGCCACAGTTGCAGGAATGTCGAGTCCACCTGGAACTGACTGCCCCAGGGGTGGAAACACAGCCCTGCCATTTACCATGGACTGACGCAGACCAGCCTGGAATGAGGGAAGCTCCTGAACACCTGCTGTACCTTGATGATATCATCATGTGGGGCAACAGAGCAGAAGAAGTATTTGAGAAAGGGAAGGAAACAGTCCAAATCCTGAAAGCTAGTTTTACCCTAAAACAATTGTTGAGGGACTGAAACACTGGATCACAGTGCACCTGGCCAGGGTCGGGGGCACAGCTGCTTGGGAACAGGCTGGGCATCAGTCATTGGGTGGTGAGAAATTCCATAGTGCATCACTTGCTTTGTACATTCAATCACTACTATTGTTATTGTTATTTTTATTGATCTCCTCCTTTTCTATCCTTTAAAACTGTATTTCTCTCAACCCATGAGCGTTACAGGCATGGAGTTGCAGGGGCACTGAGCTAACACCTGTGTGGTGCTGAAGTGCCTGACGGGTTAAAGCACAACGTCATGTTTGACAACCACACTCTAATAGCACAAATCCCACTTCCAAAATCAGGCTCTCCCGTGTTCAGAGAGGAGCAGTCGGTGATGCCTTCTGTCTGCTTCAAACACCACACCCCACACCCTTTTTTCAAGCATTCCAACAGTTTTTTAGGATTTTGCAATTGTTCAGGGGTGAATTTCCAAAACATTGGAGGTGCCCACTGCTCTAGAAACCTGCCCATATCCTCCCATACTCCCTGCCACTCACAACTATCCCGCCTCAGGACAGATCTCTGGATGACATTCCTAAGTAGTTGTTTAACCTTAAACAAAACCTGAAGTGCATTCAGGAGACATAAAAATAACACCATGCTGGTCTGAACATCCCAAGGATATTCAACATCTTGGAGAACTATTGTAACTAGCTCGGTGGATAAGAGGGTGCTGAAGGAGAAAGGGAGAGTGAACAAGTAGGAAAAAATATCTTTCCCTGTCACCTCCACAGACTGGCTCCCTGACGAAAAAAGGCAATAGGTGTAACTGTTACTAGGTTCCGAGATATGGTTTCCAATGTACAGAGTCGACGACAGTGCTGAGTATAACTACCAGGTTAGTGCCATGACCAGCAATTTCATCATATCAGAAGCCATTGTTACACCGCACAGTAACGTAACAGACAAACAAGGGCCCAGAGATGAGGAACAGCACGACAGGGAGCACGTACAGAAAGTAACGTGCTATAAAACTCAGTTTGGAATACAGGCACAGCAGACTTGAGATTAAAGCAATCAACATTGTGACTAGCAACTATTAAGCAGGTTATACTTATACCAATTTTAGTTTAACACACCCTGGTCAGATTTGTCGATATCTCAACCCTTCGAGCCCCTTGTTGGGCGCCAAAAAGGGCTGTTGTGGTTTAACCCAGCCGGCAGCTAAACACCACACAGCCGTTCGCTCACCCTCCCCCCTCCCTCTCTGGGATGGGGGAGAGAAACGAGAAAGTGAAGCCTGTGAATTGAGATAAAGACAGTTTATTAAGACAGGATAATAATAATAATAATAATAATAATAATAATATGTACAAAGAAGTGCAATTGCTCACCACTCGCTAACTGATGCCCAGCCTATCCTCGAGCAGCCGGCCCCCCCACCCCAGCTAGCCACCCCTATGTATTGTTTAGCATGATGTCAGATGGTATGGAATACCCCTTTGGCCACTTGGGGTCAGCTGTCCTGGGTCTGTCCCCTCCCAGCTCCTGCTGAACCCCCAGCCTACCCGCTGGCAGGACAGAAAGACAAGCTGAAAAGTCCTTGGCTTGGTGTAAGCACTGCTCTGCAACAATTAAAACATCAGCATGTTATCAGCACTCTTCTCATCCTAATCCAAAACACAGCCCCCTACCAGCTACTAGGAGGAAAATTAACTCTATCCCAACTGGAACCAGGACAAGATCAGGTGCAGATGGTTACCACAATGTTCTACCCATTGGGGACAGGCTGGACATCAGTCAGTAATGAGCAATTGCACTGTGCATAGCTTGCTTTGTACATAACAATAATAATAAAATTACTATTCATATTATTTCTTTTCCCTTTTGGTCCTTTAATCTGCTCCTATCTCAACACATAAGCATTTGGGGGGTGGGTGTGAGCTAAGTGCTGTGTGGTGCTGAGCTGCCCACCATGTTAAAGCACAATATGTTTGACAACCACACTCCAACAGCACAAATCACCTGTTAAAAGCCATCTCTCCTGTGCTCAGAGAAGGGCAGTCAGTGATGAATTCGGTCTGCTTCAAACAACACACCCCAGCAGAGACCCTGCTGCCTTCAGGAGCTGTCAGCCCTGAGGCCTTGGGGACACCTCGAGGGAGCCCAATGGCACAGAGCAAGTGATGCCATGGTCGGATGCTGTGCTGCTGAGCTGGGCCGGGCTCCTGGGCCCAAGGGGAGCTCCTGGCAAACAGGCAGTGCTGCAGAGAGACAGCTCTGCCCAGGAGCAGCTCCTCTGCACAGCGCAGCAGAGCTGAGGCCTCTGACCACAGGTGGCACGGGGACAGGAGAGAAGGAGAGAGGGCTTGGAGGCAGCTGGGAGTGGGAGGATGCTGAGAGTTGATGGCAGGAGAAATCTGCACAGCCCTTGACAAGGTAAGTCTCTGGCTGCAGGGCCATGCAGCTGCACGTCCTGGAAGGGTCTCCTCCTGCGTCTGGTTTCTGGAATGGCAGTGGGCAATGCAGTAGGCTTTGAGAGTCCTGCTGGATTGCACTGCGAGATGAACAAGTCCTACGAGGAGCGGCTGAAGGGAACAAGTCCTACGAGGAGCGGCTGAAGGAGCTGGGCTTGTTCAGCCTGGAGAAGAGGAGGCTCAGGGGCGACCTTATAGCTCTCTACAGATACCTCAAAGGAGGCTGTAGCGAGGTGGGGGTTGGTCTGTTCTCCCACGTGCCTGGTGACAGGACGAGGGGGAATGGGCTTAAGTTGAGCCAGGGGATTTTTAGGTTAGATGTTAGGAAGAACTTCTTTACTGAAAGGGTTGTCAGGCACTGGAACAGGCTGCCCAGGGAGGTGGTGGAGTCACCATCCCTGGAAGTCTTTAAAAGACGTCTAGATGTAGAGCTTAGGGATATGGTTTAGTGGGGACTGTTAGGGTTAGGTTAGAGGTTGGACTCGATGATCTTGAGGTCTCTTCCAACCTATAAATTCTGTGATTCTGTGATTCTGTGAGGCAGTCTGGCAGGAGCCCCTTGGAGTGCCCTAAGCCAGGTGCCCCCGGTCAGCCCAGAACACCCTGTCCTGGCTGGCCATGGTGGGCTATCAGCTGCCCAATAGCTCCTGCAGCCATGGAGGTGCCCATTGGCAGGGCCCTGTTGGTGGCAGGTTGCTGCAGGGCACCGCTGAGCACAGCTGCGTGGGATGGTGCCTGTGAGCATGGGCAGGGAGAGTTTGGCCAAGAACAGCAGGGGCAGAGTGGTCAAGCCTCCTCCAGACACTGCAAGGGGTGCAGCTGGGAATCTAGGACACCGCAGCTTGTGGCTATTCAGCTCTGCCTGTGGGGTGTCCTTCTGGGCTGGAGACTGCTCTTCAGCAGGATGCAGCTCTCTCGTGGCATCCTTGTATTGTCCAGGTGCTCCAAGGAGAAGACGGCTCCATGCTAATGACATGTTCATGCTGCTGGAGGGCTGTCTATGGGCAGCTGGAGTGAGGCCTCTGCATTCCTGGCGAAGAGGGAAAAGCTGAGATCCTGCTCATGCATCTGGAGACAAGGTGAGGCATCTGTCCATCTGCACGTGGACTGGGGCTTCTCTGTTTTAAGCTGTCTCCACTTATTGGGAAACACAAGTGTGTGATTGTTGTACTAAGCATAAGAAAATCTGCCTTGCTCTACACTGTGGTTGGAGGTGTTCTTTGAAACAACACCGCCAAGTTCATGGATCTCATAAGTGGACTGGACTTGAGTTTCCCCCATGTTCCTGCTTCCCGAGTGCTTCACAGCAGGAAGGAATCCTCTGGAGCCCACAGCAATCCCTGCTCCCAATGCCACTCTCAGAGAGCATCAGCCAGGACTCCAGTGATAGAGCTGCAGAAAGTTCTCCTGCAAAGAGAGAGGTTTGGGATGAGAGTGCTCTAAGATTTGCAATAGGTTTTCCTCAGAGAAGTCTATTCTAACTTTTTCTGCCTTCTCCTTTTCAAAAGACAACTGTGTCCAAAGTCAGAAAATGCCCAACAGCAGCTCTGTGAGCGGGTTCCTCCTCCTGGCATTTGCAGACACGTGGGAGCTGCAGCTCCTGCACTTCGGGCTCTTCCTGGGCATCTACCTGGCTGCCCTCCTGGGCAATGGCCTCATCCTCACTGCCGCAGCCTGTGACCACTGCCTCCACACCCCCATGTACTTCTTCCTCCTCAACCTCGCCCTCCTTGACCTGGGCTGCATCTCCACCACTCTCCCCAAAGCCATGCCCAATTCCCTCTGGAACACCAGGGCCATCTCCTATCAAGGGTGAGCTGCACAAGTCCTCTTTTTAGCTTTCTTGTTTGGTGCTGAAGATTGCCTTCTCACCATCATGGCCTATGACCGCTACGTTGCCATCTGCAAGCCCCTGCACTGCGGGAGCCTCCTGGGCAGCAGAGCTTGTGCCCAGATGGCAGCAGTTGCCTGAGGCATTGGATTTCTTGATGCTGTCCTGCACACTGCCAATACAATTTCCCTGCTGCTCTGCCAAGGCAATGCTGTGGACCAGTTCTTCTGTGAAATCCTCCACATCCTCAAGCTCTCCTGCTCAGATTCCTACCTCAGGGAAGTTGGGGCACTTGTGTTTAGTATTTCTTTAGTATTTGGTTGTTTTATTTTCATTTTGTTTTCTTATATGCTGATCCTCAGGGCCATGCTGAGGATGCTCTCTGAGCAGGGCCGGCACAAATCCTTTTCCACGAGCTTCCCTCACCTGGCCATTGTCTCTCTGTTTGTCAGCACTGCAACAGTTGCCTACCTGAAGCCACTCTCCATGTTTTTGCAGTCCCTGGACCTGGTGGTAGCAGTTGTGTACTCGGTGGTGCCTCCAGCAGTGAACCCCCTCATTTACAGCATCAGGAAAAAGGAGCTGAAGGATGCCTTGAGAAAACTCTTGGGTACCTTCTTTTTCTGCATTAATAATGGGCCCCATATCCTAACAGATCTCCCAACTTATCTGAAAAAAATGTTAGGACATTTTTTGTAATTATCTTCCATTATTATTATTATTATTATTATTTCCTATATCTTTGATGTTTTGACTGAATATTATTCTTAAACTCCCGCCTGTTAATTATTTACTTATTCTGATCTAATTAACTCATGTACCTATAGAAGCAGTCTTTCTGTGTAGATGAAGACAATATAAACCATCAGAAATTCATTGGTCTCAGCTGCCATCTCTTTGCATCTCCTCTGTAAATTGTGCAACAGCCCCAGCATGCAGGAAGGGCTCAGGACCAAGAGCCCAGCTGCCACATGGACGAGCAGCCCTGGTGGTCTCCAGGGCTGCCCCTCACTGCCCGCTGGGCTCTGCCTCTCTGCTGCCTTCAGGCTGGGGCTGATGCTTCCCTGGAGCCATGGCCATGGCCAGCAGCAGGACATGGCCTTTTCACTACTGCTCTCATTTGGCTTCCACATTGTTCCCTTGTGCTTTTGCATTCCTCTTAGCCCTCAGATCTCAGGTACCTGGATAACAGTCCTAATGACTCTACAGTGGCATCTCCGCCACATCTCTGCATGCCTCTACCAAAGCTGGTGTCAGAAATACACCCAAGGAGTTGCTGCCTGAACAGGCCTCTCGATTTTCTGGGTTTCACCATGGATCAGAGACCCAGAGTGATCACCGAAGGACCATGGGTTCAACTGGGATCTGACTTCTTGGTTGCACATGGCCCAGCAAAAAGTACTGGCCTTTCAAAGGCCTGGGAGTGTCCCACTGGTGCTGGAGCTGATGGCAAATGGCATCCTGGAGAGGAGTCTGGAGCTGCTCTGTGCCTGGGCCAGGGCTCTTGTGCAGGCCTCGGGAGCGGGGCTGGCCCTGCGGGGTGCAGGCACTCTGTGCTGGGGATCTCCCAGCCAAGAGACCAGGGCTCCTGCAGTTTCACGGACCTCCATCCCCTGAGCCATGGCTGGCACCAGCCCAGGGGCTCCTGGGAAGGCCCAGAGCCACCATTGTCCCAGCAGCTGCGGTGCCTTGCGAGGGGCTGGGGCTGTGGTGGCTGTGCCCAGAGCCCTGCAGCAGCCCACAGTGGGCACTGCCCTGGGGCCAGCCCAGCCTGGGCTGCTGGGCTGGGCTTAGCTGTGCTGGGGAGAGGGCAGGGATGTGGGGAAAGGTGAGCAGGGGCTGGGCTGGGCTGGGCAGTGCCCGGCAGGGGGCAACTGCCCTCTGATGCTGTGTCAGGGAGTGGTGGGAGCATGCAGGCGAGGTCTCCCAGCAGGGCTTGGTGCTGCAGAGCCAGGGCTGAGTGAAGGGAGCCCAGAGCTGCAGGAGCAGGGGACAGGAGGCCCCTGCTGGCCTGGGCAGAGCAGGAAGGGGGCCCAGGGCATTTGTCCCCTCACCACAGGGGCAGGGAGCTCAGCATGGCCCTTGCAGCCCCCTGCCCTGGGCCTGCCTCTCCCCTTGGCCTCGGCCCTGGCCTTGTCTCTGCTGGCAGGAGCGCTCTTGGCATGTGCTTCCTGGCCTCCCCTGGCCTGCGCACAGCTGCTGCCCACTCAGGCTGATGGCACAAATGTGTCCCTCACAAGCAGCACCAGTGCTTGGGCTGCTTCTCCTGGCCTCCCCCACCCCACTGCACTGACTCCTTGTCTCTGCTGGGCCCCACCTTCCACACCCAAATGTGTCCCTTGGCTGTCAGTGCCCTCTACCCTTCCCCATGGGATGACAGAGCCATGAGTGGGACACATTACCTTTAGGTGTTGTAGTGCTTATTTGCTTTTTTGATGGCACCAAATGTTCCTTCACCAATGGTGAAGGATCCTTCTTCATTTCAGGTCACATCTCAATGTCCTTCACTCTGCTTAGAGTGTTTGCTTTATCTCAGGGATGAACTGGATTAGGTCTCCTTGATTAGTCTGAGGCCCAACACAATACCTTTTGCCTTCTGCCATGACAGCACAATTCAAATAACTTTCCCTTCCTCTGTGCATTGATCTGACGGGTCACTTCACATTTTTCACTTTCATACCCATAGTTGGAAGGGGATGGATTCCCACAGTGGGGCAAGTTGATGAGTTGTGTCCTAGCTATTTGAAGTTTCCTATTCTTAAGTCTTGCATCCTGAATTTGCTGCAGATGACCCAGGACGGTAAATGGATGTTCAGCTGTCTACTAGGAACAAAGAAGAGTATCTTGGGTTCCCAATGGCCATTTCAACTTTGGGTCAGTCTCAGGAATTCATATGTTATGGATCAATGCTTCCGCTATTATTTTTCATTTCCTGTCTATCAGTATAAAATACTTCTTGTACAGTCATTCTTTTGGGAAGGTAAACCTCACAGGAGGCATACAAGCTGAGGAGGTGTTTTTTTTTTTTGTTGTTTTGTTTTTTTAATTATTATTAAAAAATAATGCTGCATGTTCTTTGGTTGGAAATAGGAAAAACCCTTCAGCACCTGTGTGCAGCCAGGTCTCTAAGGAAAGCAGGTAGGAGCTGATGCAAAGGGGCTGTAACATCCAGCTATGCAGACTAGAGTGAAGTCTGGTGTAAGGAAATGAGAAGCAAGCGCCAGGTGGCCAATGAGAGAAATTTTCAGGGCTGGGATGGTGAGGAGCAAGGTTGTCTATGCAGCGTCAGACCTCAAGAGTCTGCTTTTCCTCCCTGTAAAGGTCTCCAAGGGAGACACTCCGGATCAATATCAATTAGGGAATAATATTCCAAACCGAAATTCAAATAAGCGCATCCTTTAAGATGAGGAAACATTTTTATTAGGTGCTTTTTGAAATCTTCCTCCTTAACTACACCATGAAAGCTCTCCAATTAGCTGTACGCGTCTTGAAGTCTTGAACAAAACTATGCAAGAGATGTTAGGAGTTTCTTCATTTTAACAAGTTCCATGGTGTAATTTGGTGCTGAGGCTATGATGCTCAGGTACTGAGAGGAGAATGATGCAATTGCTTAAGAAAGTAAAGTCAGAAGGAAAAGTTGAAGTGACTTGGAGTATTAATGGGCCCCACTGGGGGCTGTTACTAACAAAGCCACCCCAGAGACTTGTTAGCGCAGCTAATTTGAGGCCATGATTACGGACAGGCAAAGGCACTGTGCTGAAAAATGTCTTGGTTTGCTTTGATGAAGCAGAAGGGCCAAGGCCTACCACCAGGTACTGGAGGGGAGATCCTGTACCCCATGTCTGACTCAGGGCTTTTCCTGGGGATCTGTGGCATGTGGTGGGCAGTGTGATGCCATGACAAGAACAGTGGTATGACACCTCCGTTTGCACAGGGTTGCAAGGAGGCAAAGAGGCCCCATTGCAATGACTACATCTCATCTCCTCATGAGCTCTAGACAAAGGGACAAAAACCTCAGGGCTGTTGGGGCCTGCCATTCTTGCCAGCACCCTCTTCCTTCTCCTCTGCAGGCTTCCCTGTGCTGTCCCACACTTTGCCCTATTTCCTTGAAGTCTGCAGACACCCACCTCAGTTCACCACCTTGCTCTCATGCCAGCATTTCCATCATTTCACTCATGTCTCATCAACCTTCACCAGCTGTTCCTTGAAACACAAAGCTAGATCTGATCATAGACACTCTTTGGGTGACCTCTGGCAACACAGCAATACCCTTTGAGTGATATTTCTTCCTCCTTGTGGCCAGAGCCAACATTCCAAAGTGAACTCTGTGGCAGTTTTTCCTCTCTTGCTTTTTGCTACTACCAAAGAAAGCTCCATCAGGGTGGAAAACACTCCTAAAGTAGGTATCCCAACCCATCAGCCTTCTTGCGGCCTGTCAGCCAACCAAACACAAGTCACCTCACCAGTACCTTCCAAGCCATGGGCCTGCTGCTGGCCTTGAAGCTTCTTGTGGAAACGCACCCAAGCCTTGTGCCTCCTGCTGTCCAGTCACGGACTCAAGCAGAAGGGGCAGGACAACCCATATGTGGGCCTTCTTTCTGTCTGGGTCCTTCTGGGTATGGAAGCAGAGGGGATCCCACAGTCAGCATGCCAACCAGGTGCCTTCTGCTGGCGTACCAGGGCCACTAGCAGCTGTCAGCCGATAAGTACAGATCCCAGGCAGAAGTCAAGGGTGACCTGCCACCTACAGACAGGGCAGCTTTCTGATGGCTTTCATGAACTCAGAGTATCTGTCTCACCTCTGTTGGCTACTCTGCTCCTGAGAAAGAAGCAGCTTCTAAGCCAGCATGGAGATGGACACAAAGGTCTGTAGGAGCACCCTTCACAATGTGCCCAGCAACTCTGCAACACCACAAAAGTGTGCTTCCTTCCTTCAGTTTTGGTTCCAGAATAGACCTATGGACACAGGGTAAGTTTTTCCAGGCCCTCATGCAGGCTTTATGTTCCCCCAGGCATCTGGGAGGTAGTGGCCCCCTCTGTGTCGAAAACTGAAAGCAGCCCTGAAGGATGAATTAGGGAAAAGCTGAAACCTTTGACATGACAACTCCTATCCAAGACCTCTTCCTCTATGGGGGCTACCAGCTACTTAGGAAGAGAGGATCTCACAAACTGTGCAGATCCTGTCATGGAGTCCAGCCAAAATGAGCCTAAAGGCACTGCTCCCAGCCAGGAGTCGAGGGGTGACCTGTCAGCTACTTCAGAAAAAAGTCCACTCACAGCCATTTAACATCCATTAGCTTTGTGCTGGACTAGAGTTTCTGAGGCACCACTGCCCTTGTAATACCACACTTACAAAAGACCCCCTTCTTGGACCAGGACCTGGTCAGGTAGAAGTGATCTGGTTGTGATCCTTCAAGCCCATGGCACGCGTCCTGGGCTCCCAGCCTCTGTGACATACAGGAGCCAGTTCTGTGCCAGTCCTGTGAGGTGCTAGGGCAGGATGGACCTTGCAGCCAAATCACTCGCCAGACTCCTTTGCTGGGGCTGCTGCGTGCCCTGGGGCTGCAGAGCTCTCCTCTGCCTGCTCACAGCAGATTGAGCACTTGAGCTCTGGTCAGTCCACCTTGGACAGGCTCACGCTGTGCGGGCTCCATTCACTGATGTCTGCTGGGCTCAAGCTGCCCCTGTCAACCTCCGTGGCTCTCCTGGCAGTTCCTGCTTCCATCGGCAAAAAACATTAACCTGCTGTCAGCCCCATCTTGTGCTACAGAGGCCCAGGCACTGAGCCCCTTGGAATTGGAGTCAATTCGCCATCTGCATGGGCACTGGCCACCAACAAGGAGCCTCTGAAGCAGACTCAAATCCCTAAAAGTCCATGCTGGGACTGCTCTCACTTCACAGAGTCCGTCTGGAAAGAAGCAAAGCATGGAGCCTCTTTGGAGACTCTTCCTGGGGCTTCTTCTTGACAGCAGCTTTGCAGGAAGGCCTCAGCCTCCAGGCAGTGCCTGGAGGAGATCCCCTCCTAGCAGGGAAGTGCTGCAGTGGAGGCCAGCTGTGTCACTCAAGTGCCCACTGCCTGTCCCTGCCTGCGGTCCCAGCACAGCCCCACAGCAGCACTTGCAGCAAGCTACAGGAGTAGCTGGGCCTGACCCCACCAGCAGGGCTCAGCAGGAGAGGGTGGCAGTGGCAGGAGAGCAGCTCTGCATGGAGCAGTGCTGGTGCTCCTGGGCTGGACTGCTGGGCCACGACTCTTCTCCTCCACCTCTGCACACAGGCATTGTCCCTGCAGCTACAGAAAAGGCCTCAGAGGAAGGATATAAGACAGAAAGGCACTTTATTTGGTTTAAATACACAAGCAAAATGAAGAACTATTTTTCTTTGTGGACAACATTTGATAAAATAAAATTGGGAAGAAAAGAAAACAAACAACAATATCAACACAAGAACATAAGACCCACTGGCTTTGCCTATCATGAGTAACATTATGAGCGATTTACAGAGGAAGGCAGGCAATATATTGCTCAAGAAAAACACCCAGTCATCACTTTCCACATGGCAACCTTGATCTCCTTGTTCCTTATGCTGTAGATGAAGGGGTTTGCTACTGGAGGCACCACCGTGTACGGAAATGCCAGAACAAGATCCAGGGAAGGGGAGGAAATCGAGGGGGGCTTCAGGTGGGCAAAGATAACTGTGCTGAGAAAGAGGGAGACCACAGCCAGGTGAGGGAGACACGTGGAAAAGGCTTTGTGCCGGCCTTGCTGTGAGGGGATCCTCAGCACGGCCCTGAAAATCTGCACATAGGACAGAGCAATGAAAACAAAACACCCCAACAACAGAAAAGCAGTAGCTGTAATAAGTTGAACTTCCCTTAGGTAGGAGTCTGAGCAGGAGAGCTTGAGGATCTGGGGGATTTCACAGAAAAACTGGTTGAGGGAATTTCCACAACAGAGAGGCAGTGAAAATGTACTGGCCATGTGCAGTGCAGCTTGGAGAAAGCCACTGCCCCAGGCAGCTGCTGCCATGGTGGCACAGGCTCTGCTGCCCAGGAGGTTCCCGTAGTGCAGGGGCTTGCAGATGGCAACGTAGCGGTCGTAGGACATGAAGGTTAGAAGAGAAAATTCTGCTAAATTGAAAAAGATTATCAGAAAGAGCTGTACAGCGCATCCTGAATAGGAGATGGCCCTGGTGTCCCAGAGGGAATTGGCCATGGCTTTGGGTAGAGTGGTGGAGAGGCAGCCCAGGTCGAGGAGGGCGAGGTTGAGAAGGAAGAAGTACATGGGGGTGTGGAGGTGGTGGTCGCAGGCTATGGTGGTGAGGATGAGGCCATTGCCCAGGAGGGCAGCCAGGTAGATGCCCAGGAAGAGCCCAAAGTGCAGGAGCTGCAGCTCCCGCGTGTCTGCGAATGCCAGCAGGAGGAACTCGCTCTCAGAGCTTCTGTTACACATTTACTGCCTCTGAGCAAGGGACCCTGTCCAAAAGAAGCAAAGACAGTGCAAAATTTAAGGTCTTTTCTGACCCAAATCCATTGCATGTCTCAACAAACACCACACAAACAACATACTGCCTCATTCCTTTCAGGACGATCTTTCTGCCGCTCCTTTTCTTTTCTCTGCTTGGTGCTCTGAGGGTGCCACAAGAAGCAGGGGGCTGTGCTGTGGGCTCTGCAGCAGTCAGTCCTGGTCTACAGCAACAGGTAAATGGGAACCTGGAGTGAGCTGAGAAGTCCGCAGGCCAGGGACATGTCCCTGCTGCATGACATGAGGAGAAGGTCAAATAATTCCCTGAGACAGCAAAGGTGATGTCAGTACCACCCGTATGCTGAGGTGTGTGAGGTGCCTCAGAGCAGCAGCAATGCTCAGGGAGCCTTATTCTCTACTGCAGATATTACTAATCCATTTCCATCCTTCTGCCTCAGCACATGGGCAGGAAAATGAAGCACATTCTAAAAAGCGTACTGCCTTCAGGTAGCTCTTGCCATGCAGTTCTGCTGTGCAGTGCCCTGGGGAGGTGTGAGGCTGTGAGCAGCCTGTCCCAGGCAGCAGCCTGCAGCCGGCCCCAAGAGAAGGGAGCCCTCAGGCCCTGCACGCTGACCCTGCAGCACACAAGCCCTGCATGCCCTTCAACTCCAACACCGAGCGTCCTCCTGACAGCTCCCATCGGCTGAGGGCTGTGCCAGCTCCAGGAGAGCCTGGAAGGATGTGCAGCAGCATTGCCCTGCACCCAGAGACTCACCGTGGTGAGGTGGCTGTGAGGATTTCTCTCCCCGACAGCTCTCCTCTGCCTTTCTATCCCAGGCTGCCCTGAACCTCTCTCCCCCTTCTCTCCTCTCCCCATGCCAGCTGCAGGCAGTGCCCCCAGCACTGCTGTGCCTGGGTGGCTGGAGCAGCTTCTCAAGTAGTCCAAGTCTGATGCAAACTCCAAAGCCTCTCGCAGCATTAATGGTCCCAATGAGGGTCATTACTGACAAAGCCTCCCCACGGACTTCTAGAGCAGAAAAGTGGAGGCAGTGATGATGGGGAGACCAAGGCCCAGAAAAGGTGGCCCTGATGCTAAGGAAATCTTGATGTGTCCCATAAATTCCAACAGCCAGGCCCTGACCCCAGCCTCTGGGAAGGGACATCCTGTCCCTCCAGTGGGGTTTAGGGCTCTTCCTGGGTCAGTGCACAGTGGGCAAGGGCAATGCCAAGTACAAGGCTAGAGAAGGACATCTCCTAGGCTCCTGGAGGGGGATGAGGAGGCATTAAGACCCTCCTGCTATAAGGATGAGGTGTCTCCTCATAGGCCTCACAGAGATAAGAGCCAGAGCCCAGCAGACAAAGCTGCTGGCTCTGTCAGGGGCTTCCATCTTGCAAAAGATCCTTGACAATAACCACCACAGGCTGTCCTATGCTGTCCCATGTCTGCACCTGTTTCCCTGCAGGGCTTAGATAGCCACCTTGCTTCCCCACCTTGCTCTCACCTGAGCACCTCCCTGCCTTGACTGATGTCTCTCCACCTGCTCTCAGTAATCCATGAAACACAGAGCCAGGGGCTGATCCAGACACCCTCTGGGTGACCTCTTGCACCACAGCTCTGCTCTTCAAGAAACATTTCACCTCAGCCCCCATCTCACCACCCCCAATCTGAATGTTGTGATGTTCTTTCTTTCCCATGCTCTTTCCTACAAAGAGGAAGAACTCCACCGTCACTGCAACCACCCCTCAAGCAGTCTCAGCCTACTCCTCTACTGCCCAGAGCCCATGACACAGGGCCAAAGAAGCCCAGATCCCTCAGCCTGGGCCACACGGCTCCAGAGGTAGCCACAGCAGCACTGAGTCGAGGGAGATGATAGCCCAAGTGGTCTGGGTGGCCCCCACTGTTCCTAGTGCAGCCCCGTAAGCAGCTGGCCTTGCTCCCTGTCAGCATGTCCCACTGGCTCCTGTGGTGTCCTCGTAGCACCCAGGCCTTCTCCCCAGGGTCCCCCCTCAGCTGCTCATGTCCAACCCTGCCATGATGGATGCAGCTATTCTGCTCCTCGTGCAGCACTGGCCACGTCTCCTTGCCACCTTCAGGGGTTTTCCGTTGGCTGAAGGCTACAGATTCCCAAGGTCCCCCTGCCCTGAAACTCCCTTGTGTCACCTGTTCATGGTTGGGTGCAGATGGCTCACCCTGATGGTGGTGACTCTCAAGAGAACAGCGTGAGGAGTGTCAGGCCTCTACAGGCACTAAGGGAGGTTCTTGTTCAATGGGATTTCCGACCCAGGCAGGAATTACCATGAGAACCATCTTTGAAACACCCAGGGACACTACAAAGCAAGCAAAGCCAGGACCAGAGGGAATGTGTGTTGGGCTCTTTGTATGCTAGGGTATTTGCTGGGAAAGCATATGCCTGTACAGACACACATACAATATGGTGCCTCCAGCAGCTGGACTTGGACCCTCTGTCTAGCCAGGAGCTTGTCCCACGATCTGCTCCCATTCCCTAAACACACAAACTATAACGAGTCTCTCCTGTACAGAATCACTGAGCCTTTGATGCTGGGAGGCAGCAAGCTGCCAGCATTTATCTGCCTCCTTCTCCTGTTGATTTTGGTCAGAAGTTCCTTTCACATCCGTGCCAGATTCCTGCCACCTTTGCTTTCTTCTTGAGCAAGCTGATCAAGTGGAAGGTGTTCATGGTCATGGGAGGGGTGTTGCAATTAGGTAATCTTTAAAGTTGCTTCCAAACCGATCCATTCTATGAGCTGATGCTCAAATATCAACCAGCTCCCTGGAGCCCTCCTCTCTGCAGGGCAATATCCCAAAGGAATCCTCCAAGCAGATCCCTCAGCAGGCCCAAGGCTGCTCACCTCAGGTCTGATGGGGAGAGGTTGAGGGAGCGGGGGTTTAGCCTGGAGAAAATGAGGCTGAGGGGAGACCTTATCACTCTCACAACGCCCTCCTGAGGGGTTCTGGCAGGGTGAGGCAGGAAGCCTCACTCACCTTCTTTCTCCCAGGCAGGAAGCAACAGAAGAAGAGGAAATGGCTTCAAGTTTCTCCAGGAGAGGTATGGGGTGGATATGAGGAAACATTTCTTCCCTGAAGGGGTTGGGAGGCCTTGGAAGAGGCTGCCCAGGGAAGGAGTTCAGTCACCATCCCTGCGGCTATGCAAAAGACCTGTAGATGTGGTGCTTGGGGATGTGCTTTACTGGTAGACTTGGCAGGGCTGGGTTAGCACTTGGACGTGGTGACTTCAGAGGTCTTTTCCAGCCTAAATGATTCAACAGTTCTATGATAATGCTGAGATACAAGCCTGACCAAGCAAACATAGAATAAAAGGACAAAACAATGAGGTTTACAAAAGTTGTCAAAAATATTTTCTTTCTGTGGGTGAACCTGACAAATTCTTTTAAATTAAAATATTTTTGTCATTGAGAAACCTGTGGGTCCAAAGAAATGAATACTGAGTGGTGTCCCAGTGCGCAGGAGGGCTTGTGGGATCGAGGTGTCAGACTGGGTAGGAGGGTAGCAGTGGCTGTGTCACAGTGGGCAGGGGGGCAGCGGTGGCCGTGTCACTCGTGTCACAATCGTGCCGTGACATGGCAGCCCAGTTGGGATAAAAGGCCCCTGGATGCTGGCAGGCCCCAGTCGGGATGGAAGCCTCTGGCAGCAGGAAGCAGAGGGCAGAGCAGGGCAGGACAGAGTGTGCGATGGAGCAGGGGCTGATGTGGTGTTCGAGGCTGAGCAGGGCCAGAGTCCTGCTGCAGCCTGAGCAGGGGCTGGAGCTCAGCACCTTGGTGTCTTGGGGAGATCCTTGGGTGCTCCGGGAAGAGGCATGTGTGCTCCAGGGCTATGCTTTGGTGTCGAGGGAGGTGCTTGCTTGCCCTGAGCAAGGCAGTTGGATGCTCCAGGAAGGCGTTGTATTCCTTGGGGAGATGCTTGGCAGGTCCACAAAGATGGGTGGTGTGCCCAGGGAGGTGCTTGCATGTTCCAGCAAGATCCTTTAGGACCTCCAGGGAGATGCCTGAGTGACCAGGGGAGAACCTTGGGTGCAGCAGGGATATGCTTATGTGCCCAGGGGAGGGAGTTGCTTGTGTGCCCGGGGAATATCCCTGGACTCTCTTGGAAGATGCTCCTGTTCCCCTAGGAGATACTTGGGTGCCCCAGGAGGTGCTTGAGTACTGCAGAGAGCAGTTTGCCTCCTCCAAGGAGGGGCTTGAGTGCTCCAAGAGTGCTGTGGGGAGGTGCGTGGGTCCTTCTGGAAGATGCTTGTGTTTCCTGGGGAGAAGACTGGTACCTCCAGGGTATAACTGTGTTCCTGTGGAAATGCCTTGGAACTGCAGGGAGATGCTTGGGAACTCTAGGGAGACTTGGATGTCTTGGGTACATCCCTGAACTGTCCCAAAAGATGTTGGAGTTCCCAGGGTGCATTCTAGGATGCCCCAGGGAGTTGTTTTGATGTCCAGGCAGAAAAAAAAAAAAAAAAAAAAAAACTGTTTGTGGCAGGCTTGAGGAGGTGTTAATAAGCTTGGGGGATGTGCTTGGGTGCCCCACAGAGATGTTTGCTTGCTCCAGGAATTGTCTGGGTGTCTTGGTGGGACAGTTGGGTTCTCCAGGGAGGTTTGTGAATTCTCCAGGCAGGTGCTTGGGTGACCTGGGGACATGCATGGCTGCCCCAGGAAATAACATGAGCAGTACAGGGAGGTCCTTGTTTGTACCAAGGATGTAATGGGTGACACAGGGTCATACTTGGGTATCCTGGGGATCTACCTGGTAAGAGCTCTTGGCATGCTTCAGAGAGGTGCTTTTTGAGCCATTGAGATGCTGAAAGAACTTGTTTGGGAGCTCTGGGGAGACGTCAGAGTACCTCAGGGTGTGCTTGGGTTCCCTGGGGAGGTGTTTCAGTAATGCTGCAGTGGGATGCCTGAGTGCTGTGGGGAGATGCATGGGTCCTGCAGGTAGATGCTTGGGTTCTTGTGGGTGATGGTTGGCTGCCTCAGGGATATATCTGTGTTCCTTGGGACATGCTTGGCTGCTGCTTTGAAATGTTTGGGTCCTTAAAAGGATCATAGTTGCTTGTCCCTCAGAGATACTTGGGTGACCTCGAATGTGGTAAAATTCTTGGGGGTGATGTTGAGAGGTTCCAAGTAGAGACTTGTTTGCTTGGGTACCAGCTGGGGTATTCCTACAATGTGCTTGGAGGACCTTGGGAAATATTTGAGTGTTTCAGTGCTCTGGGGAGTTGCTCAAATGCTCAACGAACAAAAAAGCTCAAAGCTTGGGACTTTTGGGGTGACATCAGAACACTCCAGGAGGTGCTTGGGTGCTCTGGGGAGATGCTTTGGTGCTCAAGGGAGATGTCTGAGCTCTTTGGGGCGATGTATGGCTCATCCAGGATGATGCCCATTACTAGGGAAATGCTTTGTTTCTATAGCAATGGTCTTCTTGCACCTCCCTGGGGCACCCTCACATGTCTCCTGGGAACCCTAGCATCTTTCTGAACAACCAAAGGATCTCCCAAGCACCATTCCCAGGATCTCAATGGATCTCCAAAGCATGTCCCCGGGGCATACTCCCTGGATCAGCCCTTCAGAACCTTGGAGGAGACAAGGATTCCCCTGGGCACATCAGGCTCTTCCCAGGTTACTCAGGAACCTCCCTGGAGCACCCTGGAATCTTCCTGAGGCAACCAAGGAGATCCTTTGAGATTCCAAGCACCTTCCTGAGTCACCCCAACATCTCGGCTGTGTACCCATTGAGTCCATCTTTCAGGGAACACCGAGATCTTCCAGGGTAACCCAGGCAACTCCTTGGTGTACCCAAGCACCTCCCTCTGACACACAAGCATGTCCATGGGGAACACACTGAGACATCGCCCAAAGGTATACAAGCATTACTTTGAAGAACCCAGACACCGTAATAGAGGACCAAGCACGGCCTTGAAAGACACAAGCACTTACCTGGGGACCAGTAGCGTCACCTGTGGGAGCCCAAGCATCTGTAAAGGTCACCCAAGAATACCTTTCAAGTACCCAAGAATCTCCCTCCAGCAATGAATCACCTGTCTGGAGAAACCATACCTCGCCCTGGCTCAGCCAACATCTCCCTGGGTACACAAGCAGCTCCCTGGAGAATCCAAGCACCTTCCTGGAGCACCCAAGGAGTTCCTCAGGGTCTGTAAGCATTTTCCCAAGGCACACAAGCACCTCCTGGGGCACCCAAGTACCGCTCTGGGGACCAGAATCACCTGCTTGTGTGCCATAATTTCATCCAGGGTCACCCAAGCACCTCACAGGGGCAACCAAGCAACTCTCTAAGGGAACTCAACAGCACAAGTGGAGCACCCCAGCACCTCCCTGGAGCACACAAACTGCTTTCTGCAGTACCCAACTGCCTCCTGGGGCTTCGAAGTATCCTCTCAGAGGAACTGAACATCTTTTTAGAGTGCCCAAGAATATTCCCAGGGCACACAAGCTTCTCCCCAGAGCACATAAACATATCCCTGAGGCAGACAAATACCTCTCTGGAGCATCCAATTTCTCCCCAGCATCTCCCGGCAGCATAGAAACATCTCCCTGGAACACCCAAGCACCTCATGGCAGTACACAAGAGCCTCCCCAGTGCACTCCTACATCTGAGTGGAGAACCCAAGCATCTCCCCAGGGCTCCAAAACACCACCTGGGGAACACAAACAGCTCACCGGAGATGGGAAGCACCTCCCTTGGCACCCAAGAGATTCCATGGGGTGCACAAGATGCTTCTTAGGTCATTCAAGTATGTCCATGGGGCACCCAGGCATCTCTCCAGGAGGCACCAGCATTTTCCTGGTGGACCCATGCATCTCCTGCTAGCACTCAAACATCTAACTCTGGAAGCACTGAAAAATTCTCCCAGACCACTAAAGAGTTGTTCAGAAATTTAAGAACCTACCAAGAGCACTCAAGTGTCTCCCCAGGGCACCAAAGTATATTCTTCAAGCACCCAAATACCCCTCAAGCATCTCTCCAGAGAATGCAAGCAGCTTTACTCAGGAACAAACACCTCCAGGGACAAACAACTGAGGAACAAGGTTCAGAATTGAAATAGAACTGTGTGCGCAAATATATGTATTTGCATTCAAAAATTTTCTCTCACTTACATGCAAGAAATAAGCTTTAAAGAGAAGCTGTGTGTCCCACAGAGATACTTGGGTGAGCTAGGACGTGCTAAGGTTCTTGGGGGTGTTGTTGGGTGGCTCCAAGGAGAGGCTTGTTTTCCTGGGGAGAAGCTTGGGTATTCTTACGAGGTGCTTGCATGTCCTTGGGAGATAGTTGAGAGTTTCAGTGCCCTGGGGAGATGCTCAGATGCTCAAAGAACTTGCTTGGGAGCTTCTGAAAACATTTCAGAAATCAGAAAGCCTAACAGACGAGCATGCATATAGACATTGTTCTGTCCTCTCTGAAACTGCTGATTGACTTGTCATCAGCCTCGGTGTTTAACCACAGGCAAAAATCTGTCATATGGCTTAGCCAAGATGCAGCTCTTATGAAAACAGCTATTTCAGAAAGTCACTTCTTAGGTTGAGAAAGTATTTCCTAGAAACGGTTTTATTAGTCTGTAGTGCTAAGTCTAAGCAGAGGAATCTAGGTCCAAGTCTCTCCCTGCCACAAAATCCATCAGCAATAATGGGCCAGTCACAGGCTTGAAGCTCACCAATGACAAAACAAGGCAAATGCATAGAAGCCAGCTTCCGTCACATTACTTGAAGTTGTTTCAGGAAAGATGGTAAAAATGCAAAAACCAGAGTGCAATTATCTACCAATGAGATCTCCACATGATGAGTCAACTCTGCTTCTCCCTTACTAGTCCAGGGACCAGCTCTCATTTCTCTGGAGTCCTTCCCTCGGGTTCCCACCTGCCACTGTGAATCTCTCTGCTCCTCTGGGCCTCTGATGGGAGGAACAAAGTAGTTTGGGGAGCTCTGCCTCCTGGCATTGTCTCTCTGAGCTCCTTTGAGGCTGTGCAGGCGAGCTCCATCACATCATCTAAGTTATCAGCTCAACTACTGCAACATCCTTTTCTGTCCTTAAGTACAGCCTTGCCCTCTTCTGATCTGTTTAGAAAGCTCCTACCAGGAAGATCTAATGTATTGCCTTAATCACAACTAACATTCTTCTTCAAAACTCCAAGTTTTCCCATCACTTCAAAGTTAGTATGGTCTTTTGTGGCTTCAACTCATGCCACAAGTCACTGAGTACCAAGATGACAGCTGCTAATTACAGGCCCTGACAGCAGCTTACACTGACTACCTTCTCAACACAAAAATGCATAGTGCTACTGTCCTGGTTTCAGTTAGGACAGAGTTATTTTTCCTCCTAGTAGCTGGTAGGGTGCTATGTTTTGGATTAGGATGAGAAGAGTGCTGATAACATGCTGATGTTGTAATTGCTGCAGAGCAATGCTTACACTAAGCCAAGGACTTTTCAGCTTCTCGCTCTGTCCTGCCAGCGAGCAGGTTGGAGGTGCAGCAAGAGCTGGGAGGGGACAGACCCAGGACAGCTGACCCCAAGTGGCCAAAGGGGTATTCCATACCATCTGATGTCATGCTCAACAATATATAGGGGTGGCTAGCCGGGGTGGGGGGCTGGCTGCTCGGGGTTGGGCTGGGCATCGGTCAGCGGGTGGTGAGCAATTGCATTGTGCATCACTTGTTTGTACATATTATTATTATTATTATTATTTCCTATCTTAATAAACTGTCTTTATTTCAACCCACAGGCTTCACTTTCCCGTTTGTCTCCCCCATCCCAGAGAGGGAGGGGGGAGGGTGAGCGAACGGCTGTGTGGTGTTTATCTGCCAGCCGGGTTAAACTACAACAGCTATCTTCTCTCCTGATGAGCTTCACGCTTGGGAGGACCTTTCCATACACATCTGGCAGCCTGTCTGTCTTGCTTCCTGAAAATTCTTGCTGTGCTGCTCAAAACCATGAAACCTGGCATGCTCCTGCTGTAGCGGTATCGCTGCTTCACACGCTGAGGAATACTGTCTATTTCTTCCTATTCCCACCTGTCTACAACCATCTGTTGCCTTTTATCTTGGAAGCATTTGGGAAAAGCGCTGTGTTTCTTTTTTAAACACCTGTTCTGAGCTCACTACAGAACAGCCCTAGAGTCCATAACTAAGGCTTGTAAAGTTCATAGCAACACAGAATTTTTATAGAAGAAAAATACCCAGTAGTTTAGCTTGTTTCAGTTGTTTAAGGCTTTTGGTTAGAACACAGTCAAGACACAGAACTCACCAACAATCTCATCTGGATTGACAGGTTTAGCAGTTCTTGGAAATTCTTGCTTCACACAGGTGAAGATACCAAGCTTTTCCTAATTCAAAGCAACAAGAAAGATGGGTCACAAATGTGCAGAAAATCAGGTGTGCACACTTGTTGCCTACACAGTAACATTATCGAGGCACTCCATATACACAAAAAAAATTAATTAGTGCACAGGAGGAGAGAATAGGAATATGCTTCTGCACACCCACAATCAGTAACAAGGATTTCTGCTCTAAACTAGGGCTCAGTACACGTGGTGTTTGAATACTTGCCCAGATACAAAACTGACTGTATTAGTTAATCCTACATTAATAATCTACAGCAGGGCAGAACCGAGGAAAAAGAATTACCTTCCTAGCAGACATACAAAAAAAAAATAATCATACAGGCATGAGAGAGATGCTAATAAAAAGTACTGTGGACAATTCTGCTTTAATTTCATGGCCCTGGGCAACTGCCTCGAGGTGTCCTTGCTTGAGCAGGGGAGGGTTGGACCAGATGACCTCCAGAGGTCCCTTCTAACCTCAACCATTCTGTGATTTGAGAGGAAGAAAATGGGATTCAGATCTAAAGAAAAAGCTACGAAGGCAGGCTATCACGAAGTTCAAAAATGATGTGCCTATCATTCAAAAGAACAGTAGAATAATTTAATAGAAAAAACTGCGACAGAGGAAGTATGATTGCTGCATCCTACTTTAACAGGTGTTCCTCTAGAGAGAGGGGATTATTTAAGCTCACGAGCAAGGCCAGCACAGGAACAAATAGGCATAAAGTAGCCAACAGTTAATTCAGCTGGAAATTTAAAAGGCTTCAAGTTCCTGAAAATTTTGGGAGCAGCTTACAACCAAGGAAGGATTCTAAAATGACAGGAAATGTGATGTGCCTATCATTCAAAAGAACAGTAGAATAATTTATTAGAGAAAAACTGAGCTAGCAAGAAAGAATACATGTTAATAGGAATCAAAATTAGAGTGAGTGACAAACACAGGGAGCTTTGCACTGCCTTTTGTTAAGCTTTCCAAGGAAGTGTGTTCCTGAGCAGGATGAGAGAGACGATTTAGGAGCTAAGGATGAAAAGATAAACAGCTTAAACTGCTAAGGTGATGGAAAGCACCAGGCTTTTTGCATATTCAGTCCCCCAGTCAGAGCTTTTAATAAGATTTGAGTAAAAACCAAGTCTGAAACAGCTGTTTCTAAACAGTGTCCAGAAGGCAATTCAGAAACTAGAGGATAAAACATGCATTACCAAAAAATTAGATCAAATCTTCATTTTTGAGAGAGTTTTAAAAACAAACACTTGAGGATTTGCAAACATACCTTGTTCTCAGGTTTGTTTTCCCTCTTACTGAGCGCATTAAAAAATACATACATTTAAATGCAGGAGGAAAAGAAGAATTCTGAATAACATAGTAAGACATTAGAAACAGTTGATGTCACCTTTTAATACTATTTTAGTTGCTCTGCACAGGAGCATTAAGGCATTTTTTTGTTAACTGAGGAAAAGCTGTTTGTTTTGCTCTTAGTGGTAATCCAAGTTCCATGCTCTCCTAAACAATGAAAAGAAAGGAAAGGAAATTCTGAAGCAGAAAACAATTTTGGCTTCAGAAACAGAAATAAACCGCAGACACAAACACAGAATTGCTAGGACTACTTCACTTTGACTGGATCAAACTGTCCTCAGTTTCTTAAGCTAGCCTTACATTCCCTTTTGTAAGTATGGAACTAAAAGTTCATTGAAAATGAAGGCACTTTTGATACTAAGAAAATTGCTGAATGGGGAAAGTTAAATCTAACGGAAGTCACAGCTAAAGTAATCGTTTTTGGTTCAGAAGACAACCCAGAAACCCACCAGGCCCATATATAAAGCATGCTCAAGAAGAAGAGCTCTCATCAAACAGCAATCCCAACACTACAACCTCAGCGGCAAATCAAACCAATTGGGCCCAAATTCTTTAGACATGAAGCACCTGCCAAGTTCATCCTCTCCCACACCCTCTCAGCCCAGGCAGATTTAACCAGCCATGACTACCCAATTCCAAAAAAGTCAGGTTAATCAGCCTGGCAGTAAGCTACAAAGGACCATGACTTCAAGGAATTGATCTATTAACAAGCAGAACAGGACAGACCGGTGTAGGCCAAGGAAAGAGGTGGCCGTAAGTAGAGCAACGAAGAGAGCACCACCTATGCTGACCAGCCACGACAACTGCTAAGCAGTGGAATGCTCAGACCAAACTCTCCCAAAGCCTCTGATACCTGACCAGTAACGGTCACTGGTGGCCAGTACTTACCAGTACCAACGCAGCGCATACACGAGGGCATAAAAGGAAGTCTCAGCCTATGCCCGAATATACTGAACTCTCAATGCCAGGAGTGACAATACCTCTCTGTTATAGAATCATAGAATCATAGAATATCCCGAGTTGGAAGGGACCCATAAGGATCATCAAGTCCAACTCCTGGCACCGCACAGGTCTACCCAAAAGTTTAGACCATGTGACTAAGTACACAGTCCAATCTCTTCTTGAATTCAGACAGGCTTAGTGCAGTGACTACTTCACTGGGGAGCCTGTTCCAGTGTGCAGCCACCCTCTCAGTGAAGAACCTCCTCCTGATGTCGAGCCTAAACTTCCCCATCACTGCTGTCCAGTAGCAACGCATCGCATACACAGGGCACAGAAGGAAGTCTCAGTCTACCTCCAAATATACTGAACTCTCAATGCCAGGAGTGACAATAGCTCTCTGTTGTCAAAAGAAAGAGCGAATTGAGGCCAATATTGTGCCATAGCACAAAGGCTTGCTAAGAAAGATCATTTGAGTAGGTTTGCAAGAAAAGATGACACATTGTTATACGTTTGTCAAACAGAAGGGATGGATTTGTAGGTGGGTAACGACTTCGTCGAAGTCTGCAGCTTTGGCGGACCTCCAAGTCCCCATTTTCTCCATGAACTCGTCTTGCAGCTTTTGCATCTGCTCTGGTCCTCAGCATTCTGGGGACTCAAATGCTGTGGTGGTTTTACCGTGCTAGGCAGCTGAACACCACCACCGCTCTGTCACTCCCCCTCCTTAGATGAGGAGGGGAAGAAGTAAAGGAAAGAACAACTCATGGGTTGTGAGAAGGATAATTTAATTAAGGGGAAAAAAATATTAAGGAAAGATTATTATTAATTAAACAATTTAACTAAAGTGAAAAATGGGAAAGGGGAAAAGGGAGGGGGGAAGAAAGAAAGAAAGAAAGAAAGGTATAGGCTATGTGGAAGTGCAGAGGAAAGAAATTACTCTCTACTTCCCACCAATGAGCAATGCTTGACCACATCCTTGAAGCAGGGCCTCAACGCACATAGCCGGTGTTTGGGAGGAGGACAGACGTTTTTGCAACGAGAGCCCACCCCTCCCCCCTTCTACCTGTCTCCACCTTTTATTGCTGAGTGTGACATCATATGGTATGGAATATCCCTTTGGTTGGTTTAGGTCAGCTGCCCTGGCAATGTTTCTTTCTCACTTTTTTGCCCACCCCCTAGGAGGGTTAGAGAAAGTCCTGATGCTGTGCCAGCACTTCCCAGCAGCAGACAAAACACTGGTGTGATACCACTGCTGTTCTAGCTACAAGTGCAGAGCATAGCACTGTATGGGCTGCTGCAGGGACAGTTAACATCCCAGCCAGACCCAGGACAGGCCCCAGTGTCATGAACCTCTTCTGTGGTTTTGCCCCATTGCTGGAGCTCTCCTGCAGAGACACGGTGATACTCATGGTCTTTGCTTTCATAATCTACATTTTGGATCCAATCGTCCTCTTTCTTCTCATGCAGTTTTCATGTGTGTGTGTCCTGGGTTGTTGCCCAAGGCCTTATCCACCTGCTCTTCTGTCCTTAGGAGTGTCACTGTTTTCTATGACACCATCATCGCTCTCCTTGTGAAGCGCATAACAGCACATAATAGAAGCTACTAATACAATCATCGAGTCAAAAAAAGAAATCAGCATCTTATTCCCTTCAAGCATTTGGTACAGCATTGTGTTTGCAGCAATCATACCATTAGTCTTTCCACACAGGAACAGGACATACTCATAGGCATGCATTAAATTTTCTCTTGTAGGTAGAAGAACTTTTGGTCTTCCTCCTCAGAGATTTTAACCAAGCCCTTTCCCATACCGTCATCATCCTCCCAGTCAGTCCTCAGGTTGCTTAGAGGTGGTGTGGAAAGGGTGAGAGAGGTGCTGGTGGAGCTGCAGACGTCACCATAAGACCTCTCTCAAAGACCTTGGAAAGGCTAGATAAATGAGAGACATTCCTCGGGATTTCAAAAAGGCAGACGTGAAAGGCATCTTCTACAAGAAGGGTAAACAGAAGGATGATTAAGCCTAACCAAGGATTAAAATGCCAGCCTTAAACCTAGCCCTCCAACCAAACAAAAGCTATAAACCTCAAAACCTATCCTAAACCCTGAGCAGGCACCTTGAGCAGAACAGCAATCCCTCCCTTGAAGCCCTTGCCATTCCCTTAACCCCAGATGGTGACCTGGTGGCCTCTAATTCACCTCATCATCCACTTCCCAATGACGTCCACCATGCACACAGCACATCTCGTCTTCAAGCCCACTCCTACCCCTAACTTCAGTTGTTTGTCCCCTTGGGGCAGGGTAGGGATTGTGAGGTCCTGCAGCAGTCACATGGCATTGGAAGAGGCACATGAAGTGACAGGTATGTGATCAGATAAAAGGCCACATGGAGGAGCTGGCTGGGAATGCTGTGATGGGATTGGGTGTGCCTCAGGATCTGCTGGGCCTGCAGGTGGCACATGGCTGAGAAGGAGGCTGGGAGGTCACTTCTGTCCTGGAGCTGACAGACCAGCAGCAGGAATGTGGCACAGATAGGGATCGTAAAGGGCAGAAGCATGCACATGGTATTGAAGCTAATGGCAAGGAAACTTCTGTTCTGGTCAGGTGAGAGACCACAGGAAGGCTGAGGGGATGGGAGTCAAGCCTGAGGCCTGGGAAAAATAACCCTGGATCCATAGAAACCAGTTGGGAAACAAAACTTGTAGATAGGACATGCAGTTTTGTGGAGGTGCAGAGCTGATGGGCCCATTTGTGCAGGATGCTCCTAAAGACCTTTGTGTCCTTTTCCCTCCTGACTAAATGCCACTTCCTTCCAAGGAATGGAGTAGCCAACAGAGGTGAGACAGATACACTGAGATGTTAAATGTCATCAGAAAGCTGATCCCAAAAAGATATGGGGAGGTCAGAAGCATCATGGACAAGAGACATGTGAGATTTTGGGGTGGGAAGAGGAGCATGGCCAGCAGAAATTAATGATTCTGTACAGGTAAAAAGGGTCATTTAATGTCAATGCTGTGGTAACACTGATTTAAAACAGTCATGTATTGCCCTTACCTTATTTGAAGCAATAATTTTAATCCTTAAACCTAAATGCTACTCCACCACTCTGAGAGAAATCCACTACTCTAATGCTTGAACTCAAGTATCCCTTGAAGCAAAATTCAGGCCATAGCCCCTTTCCCTTACCTTTACTGTCCTGCTTACCCTAATCCCTTCCCTAAACACTAGCACTAAAATGCACTATTTAGCCCTAGAGAAGTACTTGACAGACCTAAAAACACCCTAAATCACAGAGCTTGCCCATACCCTTATGACAGACGTGATGTCCACAGAAGAACCAAAACTTCCCATTAAACCTATGTTTATCCTCTAACCTAGAATGGTGAGCCCTAGTCCCTAAAGAACTAGAGAGAGGTCAGCTCTACCACAGGATATCAAGACCCAGCAGGAGGAATGTGACTGTGGAAGGTACACAGGGCAGGGGGCGGCAAGGGCCATGCTGAGCTCCCTGCCCTGTGGTGAGGGGACGAATGCCCTGGGTCCCCTTCCTGCTCTGCCCAGGCCAGCAAGGGCCCAGAGCGGCCTCCTGTCCCCTGCCCCTGCAGCTCTGGGCTCCCTTCACGCAGCCCTGGCTCTGCAGCACCAAGCCCTGCTGGGAGCCCTCCCCTTCATGCTCCCACCGCTCCCTGACGCTGCTGTTGCCCTCTGCCGGGCACTGCCCATCCCAGCCCAGCCTCTGCCCCTCTCCCCACCTCTGTGCCCTTGCCTGGTCAGCCAGTCTTTTGACCCTTTCCTCTTGTTCAGTCAAGGCCTCTCAGACCTTTGTGCTGTGGCCTTCCTGTCTGTCCTGGCATTGTAGAGCTCCCATCAGCCCATGCATCCTTTGGCTTAGCTTTATTGTGAAAATCCACTTGCTGCCCACCCAACACAAGGCACATGTTGCCTCTGAAAAACCCTTCGGATATCCTGGTGGCTCCCGATACCTCCCTGATGCCAGCAGCCTTGGCACAAGACAGACAGTGCCAGGAAGCTGTTTCTTGACCAATCAGGGTCTCCAGGGGCACTGGGAATCTGTCAGTGATGACTCAATCCATCCCTGACTCCCTCACCCAGCACCCCGTGCCCTCATGCCCCTGTGTCCAGGTGGCACCCAAGCACAAGACTGAGGCTTTGAGCCTGGTATTCCGTGAGCGTCTTCTGCATTCCAGTTTGGGAAGAAGAGCCCTGACCACTGGGCAACTTCATTTTACTAACAAGATGGCACAACAGAGGCCAGGTGTCAATTAGGAATAAACATATTTAGAGAAAGCCTCTGGGTCACACAGAGAACTGGTCATCTGGGAAAGAGGAATGAAAGCAAATATTTATCTGCAAAGAGAATTTTAAAGAATGCTACACCTAAAGGTCACAAATTGCCAGATATTAACTTGGGTAAAACTAGAAAAGTGAGGTAGCCAATTTATTGCTAAGTAAATATTACCACTAGAATCAGTTTATTCAGTGTGGCTTTCAGCTCCTGGTTCCTCGTGCTGTAGATGATGGGGTTCATTGCTGGAGGCACCATGGAGTACAGAACTGCCATCACCATGTCCAAGGATGGGGAGGAGATGGAGGGGGGCTTCAGGTAGGCAACTGTTGCAGTGCTGACAAACAGGGAGAACACGGCCAGGTGAGGGAGGCACGTGGAAAAAGCTTTGTGCCGGCCCTGCTCAGAGGGCATCCTCAGCACAGCCCTGAAGACCTGCACATAGGATAACAGAATGAAAACAAAACAAACAAAGACTAAAGAAATATTAAACAGAAGTGCCCTGACTTCCCTGAGGTAGGCATCTGAGCAGGAAAGCTTGAGGATGTGGGGGATTTCACAGAAGAACTGGTTCACAACATTGCCTTGGCAGAGGGGAAGGGAAAATCTACTGGCCGTGTGCAGGACAGCATGGAGAAAGCCAGTGCCCCAGGCAGCTGCTGCCATCTGGGCACAAGCTCTGCTGCCCAGGAGGCTCCCGTAGTGCAGGGGTTTGCAGATGGCAATGTAGTGGTCGTAGGCCGTGATGGTGAGGAGATAATACTCTGCTACAACCAAGAAGATTGAAAAGAAGACTTGTGCAGCTCACCCTTGATAGGAAATGGCCCTGGTGTCCCAGAGGGCATTGGCCATGGCTTTGGGGGGAGTGATGGAGATGCAGCCCAGGTCGAGGAGGGTGAGGCTGAGAAGGAAGAAGTACATGGGGGTGTGGAGGCGGTGGTTGCAGGCTATGATGGTGAGGATGAGGCCGTTGCCCAGGAGGGCAGCCAGGTAGATGCCCAGGAAGAGTGCGAAGTGAAGGAGCTGCAGCTCCTGCGTGTCTGCGAATACCAGCAGGAGGAACTCGCTCACAGAGCTGATGTTGGGCATCTGCATGGTTCTTGGCTTGGGGTTCTGTCCCAGGGAAAATAAATAAAAATAAAAATAAAACATTAATAAATCAGAAGACTTATATGAGAAAAGCTTGTTCCATTTCTCTGTTAATCCAATGTAATGATTTTTCTCTTTCAGGATTACAGTTGGCAGGTCCCTTTCATGCGTCCTGACTGACGCAGCCTGAGGATGTCCCTGTGAATAGGGGACTCTGCTGTGAGCAACACAGGAGTCAGCCCTGCCCAACAGCAAGAGGTTAAGAGGAACATGGGGAAATTTCTGATTCAAGTCACCTGCTACTAAAGAGCTTTTCCATATAGGTTCTCACAATTCACCCATCTGCAGAGCAAGGCTGTGGGGATTTATTTTTGTATTTTTTTGTCTAGCTGCCCACCCCAACCCTGAGGACTTCTTCTAAGGCAGAAATCCTGGGCATTTCTGCTGCACTCCAAGTGAAAAGCTGGGGATCCTCAGAGGCAAAGGGACTCTCCCTTTAATGCAGAGTGTTCTTTAGAGAGGACAGCCAGTCTGTCCATCACAGCTGGTCACAGCTGCCCTGTGCTGGCAGTTGAGATGGCATTTGAGATGCAGGACCATTGCACTCAGAGGTTCATAGACGCATAGAATCATAAACTATCACAACCTGGAAGAGACCCACAAGGATCCTCAAATCCCACCCCTGAATCTGTATATAGGCACCCCAATACTGGTCCATATGCCTGTGAGGGTTGTCCAAAAGTTTCATGAATTGTGGCAGCCAAAGTGCTGTGACCACTTCCATGTGGCAGCTGTTCCAGTGCCTAAGGAACCTGGACACTGCTCGGAGCAAAGGAATCCAGGCTCAAAGTGCACAACCACAGACCCCTCACCCTGTCTCCACACTCTCTTTCCTCCAAGCACACCGAGGGCTCTCTCCAAGTGCATATGAAACTCCCATCCCCAGCCAGCCTGGAAACAAGACCAGCAGCAGCACGGCCAGGTGGAGAAGCCAGGAGGAATGCCAGCGTGCTGCTGCCAGGGGAGGCAAGGCCAGGGAGGGACAGACGGACACTCAGCAGACCCTCCTGTGCTGCAGCTCTGCCTGCAGAGGAGGCAGCTCCTGCTCATTGCAAATGATCTGTGCTCACCTCAAGCTGGCAGAGACCTCCCAAGGACAGGGCACTGGGCATTGGAGGGCTTGCAGCTCCTAAAGATCAGCTTGGATCAAATCTGAGGAGATCACAAATATGTTGGTGCAGTCCGTGAGGTGAGGTTTGGGAAGGTACTTTACAAATTTCATCACTGATGTCCTGATTTCTCAGTGCAGTGCCCCAGGAGTCTCAGTCTCCTGTACAATCCTGACAACCCATTACCATGAAACCTGCCTCCCCTCCACTGCAGCAGTCTGAAAGCACAGCCTGCAGAAAAAGCCTTACCCTTCAGATAAACCAAGCCTGGATCTTCCTCTTGAAATGCCCCCTCATAAATGCCGTTCTCTAAAGCACTTCAGAAACACACAGACCCATCCTGAGATGCTATCAGCCGTCGGCTGTGCCAGCTGTAGAAGACCCCTCTGGCAACCCCACCTGCATTGCCCTGCTGCCAGAGCCTCACGGTGCCAAGAGTCTGCAGATGTGTCCTGCCACATGCTGACCTCTGTTATTGCTCTCCTCACTGCCTCCAAGCCCTGTCTCCTTCTGTCCTCTCCCCGTGCCACCTGCGGTCAGAGCCCCCAGCCCTGCTGCGCTGTGCAGAGGAGCTGCTCCTGGGCAGAGCTGTCTCTCTGCAGCGCTGCCCGCTTGCCAGGAGCTCCCCTTGGGACCAGGAGCCTGGCCCAGCTCAGCAGCACAGCACCCAACCATGGCATCGCTTGCTCTGTGCCATTGGGCTCCCTCGAGGTGTCCCCAAGGCCTCAGGGCTGACAGCTCCTGAAGGCAGCAGGGTCTTTGCTGCAGTGTGGTGTTTGAAGCATACCAAATGCATCACCGACTGCCCTTCTCTGAGCACAGGAGAGATGGCTTTTAACAGGTGATTTGTGCTGTTGGAGTGTGATTGTCAAACATGTTGTGTTTTAACCTGGCGGGCAGCTCAGCACCACACAGCAATTAGCTCACACCCACCCCCCAAATGCTTTTGTGTTGAGATAAGGGCAGTTTAAAGGACCGAAAGGGAAGAGAAATAATCATAACAGTATTTTTTTTATTATTGTTATGTACAAAGCAAGCTATGCACAGTGCAATTGCTCATTACTGACTGATGTCCAGCCTGTCCCCAATGGGTAGAACATTGTGGTAACCATCTGCACCTGCTCTTGTTTGACCTTGTCCTGGATCAGTTGGATAGAGTTAATTTTCCTCCTAGTAGCTGGTAGGGGGCTGTGTTTTGGATTGGGATGAGAGGAGTGCTGATAACCTGCTGATGTTTTAATTGTTGCAGAGCAATGCTTACACTAAGCCAAGGACTTCGCAGTTCTTCGATCTGTCCTGACAGCGGGCAGGTTGGGGGTGCAGCAAGAGCTGGGAGGAGACAGACCCAGGACAGCTGACCCCAAGTGGCCAAAGGTGTATTCCACACCATCTGACATCATGCTAACCAATATATAGGGGTGTCTAGCCGGCGTGGGAGGGCAGGCTGCTAGGGGATTGGCTGGGCATTGGTCAGCAGGTAGTGAGTAATTGCATTGTGCATCACTTGTTTTGTACACATTATTATTATTATTATTATTATTATTATTATTATCTATCTTAATAAACTGTCTTTATCTCAATTCACAGGCTTCACTTTCTCGTTTCTCTCCCCCATCCCAGAGAGGGAGGGGGGAGGGTGAGCGAACGGCTGTGTGGTGTTTAGCTGCCGGCCGGGTCAAACCACAACAGTCCTTTTTGGCACCCAACGTGGGGCACGAAGGGTTGAGATAGTGACAGATCTGACCAGAGAGTGTTAAACTAAAATTGGTATAAGTATTAGAACTGCTTAATAGTTGCTAGTCACAATGGTAACTTCTTTAATCTCAAGTCTACTCTGCCTGTTTTCCAAATTGGGTTTTACAGCACGTTGCTTTCTGTATGTGATCCCTGTCATGCTGTTTCTCCTTTCTGGGCCGTGGTTTAAGTCTGTTACGTTACTGTGTGGTGTAACAATGGCTTCTGATATGATGAAATTGCTGGTCATGGCACTAACCTGGTATTTGTACTCAGCACGGTTGCCGACTCTGTATTTTGGGAACCATATCTCGGAACCTCTTAACAGTTACACCTATTGCCTTTTTTCATCAGGGAGCCAATCTGTGGAGGGGACAGGGGAAGATATTGTTTCCTACTTTTTCACTCTCCCTTTCTCCTTCACCAGCCTCTTCTCCTCCGAGCTAGTTACGATAACTCTCCAAGGTCATGATAGTCTACCGTTAGCCTCCACTTCCCATTAGACAATGACTACTTGGATCTATTAAAGATTGAGCGAGTCTAGCTGATCACTCCTTGGCTGTCCAGTCGATGAAC